>VZQC01003347.1:0-10989 GCA_009823505.1 Rhizomys pruinosus
TTTTTTTTGGATATATTTCAGACAGGGTCTCCCTATAGCCCCAGCTGGACTGGAACTCATTATGTAGACCAGGTTAGCCTTGAAATAAGAGAGATCCACTGCCTCTGCCTCCTGACTGCTAGAATTAAAGGCATGAGCCACCATGCCCAGCATGTTTTTTAAATTTATTTACAATTTATTTAATTAATTGTATGTGTGTGAGGAGGCCAGAGGACAATTTGAGGGAATCAATTCTCTCTTTCCACCATGTAGGTTCTGGGATAAAAGTCAGCTTGTCAGGCTTTGTAGCAAGCACCTTTATCTGCTGAGCCATCCTAGTTATCCTCTCCATTGCAATTTTATTAGACAGGGGCTCATGTAACCTAGGTTGGCGTCAAACCCGTGATCCCCCTGCCTCAGCCTCCCCAGTGCCAAGATTCAGCTTTGTGACACCCAGACGACCAGCTTGAATGCTTTTTCATAGTCTATGAGGCTCTGTGTGGCCTGGCTTCTATAACCAAAAGACAGGATAAATGATGTGCAGGCAGGTGTGTGGATGGATCAGTGGTTCAACTGAAGGAATGGAGGAAAGGACGGGAATAACCTGTCCCCTCCTCGTCGGCCAGCATGCAGCATACCCCGATTCCAGGCCCATTTTTCAGAACCTTCCTGGCTGCCCAGTCCCCTGGTCTCATCTCGTTTTCTTCAGGTTATGCCCCCTACATGCCTGGTTTCCTATCTGCCCCACGCTGCGGGCAGCACAGTGCTCTGCTGGCCCCTGGTGGCCACAGGGAGCAACGCAGCTCATTCTCCGAGGGCAGCTGGCCTCAGACTGATGCCAACCTTGGGAGTCCTGGGCACGGGTTCTCAGGTGCATGAGATCTTCAACAGAGTCCGTCTCTTTGGCCGTGAAGCGCAGAACCCACCTCTCCTTTCCATATCCAGCACAGCAGCTAAAGCAAGAGCTTCTCAGCTGAGCACCCCAGGCTGGATTGATTCTGGTCTTAACTGCTGAGCATCTCTCTAGCACCATTGTCCTTAAAGATAATTCCTATAGATGCAGGTGGGTCTCTGTGAGTTCCAGGTCAGCCAGGGCTGCATAGTGAAATCCTGTCTCAAAAAGGAAAAGACAGCTGGGCACACATCTTTAACCCCAGCACTCGGGAGGCAGATGCAGGTGGGTCTCTGTGAGTTCAAGACTAGCCTGGTCTACATAGTGAGGTCCAGGACAGCTGGGGCTACAGGGAGTCTCTTCTTGCAGGGAACCTGAGTTTAGTTCCCAGTACCCACCCAAGCCTGAAAGCTTACAACTGCTTTTTAAGTCTAGCTCTAGGGGACCCAACACCATCTTCTTTGTGGACACTGTACATGCACATACACGCACGCGCGCGCGCGCGCACACACACACACACACACACACACACAAAACACACAACAAAGCAGCTGGGCACAGGTGATGGTGCACACCTGTAACTCCACATCCAGGAAGGCAATGTAGCAAGGTTGTTGCAAACCCAAGGCCAACCTGGTTTACACAGCAAGACCTTGTTTCTACAAATAAACCCCAAACAAAATCATCACCCCTGTGAAAGCCACTCAATTCCTGGCTCTTGAAGTATACATGCATGTTTGTTGACTGGGCAGCCTAAACGTGTGTTAACAAGCACATCAGTAGCAGCTATTGGTTGTGCTGTGATCAACTATCCTCGTCTGTTAGAGAGCAGCAGAGGGCGGAGAGAGCATGTCTGTTATGAGAAGCAGCAACTCGTAGGTAAGGCAGAGGGCCCTGGTCCAGGTCCTGGCAGGGGTGTGTGCGTGTGCCTGCAAGGGTAGTGGACTCAAATCAGGGCATTGGAGAGCACTGGGATGGAGGGGGAGGACACGAAGGTTGGTGTGGGCTGGCAAGATGGCTCAGTGGAGGCTCTGGGCTGAGCCTGAGGACCTGAGTTTGATCCCTAGGATTCACACATGGTAGGAGACCTGACATGTGCACACCCTACAGTCATTCATAAACATACACACAAAATGTCAGCATCTGGAGGTGAAGCAGGGAACTTAGAAGCAACAGGGCTAAGCAGCTTGGGACATTTGAGCCTGGACGGTTTCTGGTTTTCGTGTGTGAACAGCGTCTGACTATATGACCCAAGCTGGGTTTGAACTTGAGCCCCTCCTGCCTCAGCCAGTAGTGGGATTACAGGTATGTGCCAACCAGCAGAATTTCCTGCAGTGGGTGGAGGCATGTTGTTTCTGGTAGTGAGGTTTCTTCTGAAAGGACTGAGTTACCCTTTCTGGGATGCCATCCTGGTTACTGGTGAGGAGTCCACTGAGGCCCAGCATTCCACCTGCTGGAGTGTGCAGGAGGCTGTTTTGGGGTCCCAGGCTCCTAGGACTCTGCTATTGTGTTCTCCGCTTCAGTGCACACAGGGCAGGGCATAGGTGGGGTGGCACGGGGCAGGGCCAAGGCCTGTGAGGGCTATGCAAGGCTTGGGTGGACAGGGTCCTGGAGACCACCCACCCACCCACAGCCGACTGTTCTGTCTGGAGGGTGAGGGGGGCCAGGCCCAGCAGCGTCCTGACCAGCTGTCTGCACCTGGTGCCCAGGCTGCTCTGCAGAGCCCAGCACCTTTATTCCTCTCAGGCCTTTTTTTTGTTTTTCTTTTTTAACAAGATTGATTTATTAACTATGATACATATCACATAAGGCCTTTTCAGTTTTTTTTTTTACACCATTCCCATTGAGACAAGTACAATACTTTGTAGCAAATACACGATTTAAAAAAACAAAACCAAACAAAAACACCTCAGTCAGAGATGCCTTGGCTGCCGGGATGGCTGCCCATGCAGTGAACAGGCTGGAGCCTCGGAAACCCATGACGTGTTCAAAGAGCTTGGAAAGAAGCAAACATTCCTAACACTGACTACAGAGGCTCTGTCCGAACCCCTACGATACAGGAAATCATCGTTCTACTTGCTCACACACAGCGCTCCACTTTTTGCTGCAAAACAGAACTGGGCACACGCCCTGACTACGAACACATTTCAATACCAGTAATATTCTGTTCTCAGGAAACTCAAAATATTTGTTAATTCAACATATAGAAAGACCATTTAACATGTGAAAATACAAGTACCAGAAAAATAAGCCGGCAGCAGCACTATTCCAAATTTTCAAACAAGTTTTATTCCCATACAACCCCGAGACATTGTTTTTGTTTAAAATGTACACAGGGAACATGATTCTGTGATGCAAACAATAACTTATGCCCTGGCCCCACCACGGGGGGCTTTGTGGGTGGGGTGGCAGGTGAGGGGCCTCCTAGGGCCTCCCCATGCTGCCCCCAGCTGGGGCAGGCCTGGACTCAGCACACTGGCAGATCCAGAGTGCAGCACCCTGACCTGCCATCTCTAGACGACTTTGGGGAGGGTCGAGGGCTGCAGCCGGCCGGCTGTGAAGTCTGGGGGGGGGGTCTGTGGGAAGAATGCAAGGTACCCTGGGGGGCTTCACTAATAGAGCAGGGCCAAGGCACAGCCACAGGAGGGCCGGCCCCCACCTGCAAGCTGCTTGTATGACGTCACCCTCTGCAGTGGCAAAGACAAACAGGAGTGAGGGCAAGAGCATCTGCTCTGCTCTGCTCAGCCTGGCCGGCCCACGCAGGTGCGCGCAGACACAGAGCACAGGGCTCCACGTCCCTTCTAGACTGTAGGGAAGGGCAGCAGCACAGGGCCACGTGCCCCGCCTGAGGGAGCACGCTGCTGCACCAGGCTGAGGTCACTTCCAGGGCTACTTTCTGGGCAGGGAAACAGCTGACCCGCCTGCCCATTCTCAGTGGTGTGGCTCGCAGAGGCTGGTGACAGTGCCTCCCAGAGCTTTGAACCCCACGGAAAAGGGGAGGGTGGCATCCTGAACAAGGTCAGTGCACCCCACCCTGACCCTGGACGCTCTCTCCTTTGTGGGCCCACAAAACAGCTAGTTGCTCCGAGGGACTGTGGAAGCAGAGCCGAGTCAGCAGCTCCTGGTGCCCACTCCCGTGGGCTGCTGCGGGCAGGACATGCCCGAACGGTGTCTGCAAGGCAAGGGTCCAAACAGGCTCCCCGACACTGCACGGTTTCTTCCCGTCCTCCACAAACTACAGCACACAGCGGGCGCATGCCATGGCCTCAGGTATAGGGGGCTCCAGACAGCAGCAGCTCAGGCCACGGCCCCTGCCTCCTCACAGCCGATGGCCCGACAGCCCTGCCCAGGCTCCTCTCCCTCACCTCTGAGGAAGCAAGACCCAACAGAGAAGCTGAAAGGAAGCTAGCTCCCTGGCTTGGGACTCAGGACCTTAGTGGACAGCACAGCATTAAGTTCCCGCTGATCCAGAGCCAAAGCACATGCCAAAGACCCGTGGGGAGAAGACGTACACAGAACACGTCTGTACCTTAGATTTGGTTTTGTGTTCTCAGAGGCGATCACACTCGAGGGGTAACAGTGCTTCCCAGCATCTTGCTTTGCTATGAAGAACTAGATGGGAGCGGCCAGCTCATCCGGGCATGCCCCAGCCTCCAGCCCTGCCAGGCGAGGGCGGTGGCAGTCAGCCTCAGGCCCTGGGAACACACCCACATACGATTTCTAAAGTGCAACTTGGAGACTGAGGACAGTGCTGTAGGGCCCAGGCCCCTCCTAGACCCAGGGCACCTTAGTGCCAGGTTTAGTGGCCCAGGGGGAAGATAAAAAGTAGGGGGAAGGGAGGTGTCAGGAGGCCTCTGGGGCGAGTAAAAGGAAAGCATGGCTGCGCCAGGGTGCGACTGTGACGACCAGGCCAGTGACTCTGTGACGTGAGCTCTTCTGGGCCCTGCTGGCCCCAGGACCACAGAACCCCTGCATGTGACCGGACACTCATTTCTGAAAGGTGCCCACAGCTCCCCGTGTCCCACAACACCCTCCTGGTAGTACCCACAGCCTGAGATGAAGTGACCCCACTTCAACCAAATATGCTATCCTGGGCGCTGTGTGCGTGAGTTTCCGTAGCAGTGTAGTGTGTCCGCGGAGCGGGGTGCTGTAATAACCTCTCCTCAGGGATAGGAGAGCCGCTGACAGGACCTGCAGGGCCCAGTGGACTCAAGGTCACTGTCCAGGTGTCCTTGCTTTGCTGTCACACAGGCAAGGGTCCTTTTACCCTGGGGCCTGGCGGGGGGGGGTCCTGTGGTCTGTTTCTCCGTGGAGGGTGCCGTCTTTCTTCCAGTGTTCCTTTGCCGTGGGGATCGGAAGCCCGGGAGGGGTTGAAGGCGGGAAGCCACAAAGCTCTTCTGCCGCTGTGCTCATGGGCCAGGCTACCACCCCAGCATGTACCTTGGGGTGGCAGAACCATGGCCCACGTGTTTCCAAGGACCCCACTGCAGGTGTGTGTGCAGGTATGGAAGATGAGGACAGACTACGTAGAAGTGTCCTCTTCAGGGCCCAGCCCTGCTAGGGTGCAACCTCTGCCCCTGGCAGAGGCTGGGGTGCTGTCCTGACGGTGGGCTCTGTACACTGAAGGGTGGCACCCTAACGCTGGTGCACAAGGGCAGGTAGGCGAGGGGTCCAGGGAGCAGGGGAGGGCTGCTGGAGCCGCTGCCTGACCAGTTCAGTCCTCAAAGTGGTCAGGGCCAAGGGCAGGGCTGGCCTCAGGGAGCCCAACTGTGCAGCCCACGCTAGACACAGGCTAGAACCACACTGAGGTCTGCAGGTGACAGGAGGAGCAGGGTGCACGGCTGCAGCCTCCACCCCAGGGAACCTGGCTTTGTTTGAGGCCCTATGCCACCCCATCGAAAAGACTGGTTTTCCCCGCCACCAGGGCTGCGTGGCCCACAGCGGGGGGGCTCACAGCGTGTGTTCGGCTTGGAGCTGGGAGGGGAGCAACGGCTGCATTGGGGACTGGGGAGTGGGAGGAGGGGACTGAGGGGGTGACGGCTGACTGGTGACAGGCGTGGAGGTGAGGAAGGGGACAGTGGGAGCGCCAGCTGAGGGGGACCCCGGTGCAGCACCCGGCGGCTCGCTGATAGGCCGGTTGTAGAAGAAGAAAGGGCACTGCTGGATGAAGAGCTCGATGATGGTCTGGTAGGAGCGGGTGGCCGTGAGCGCATCCATACTGCTGAAGTCGGGGCGCATCAGGGTGGGCCAGAAGCAGATGGACAGGTTCTCACTGGTCATGAGGTTCACCTTGTTGTTGTGGCTGACTCTGCAGGTGACACCACAGCCAGGTCAGACAGAGCGGCCCCGGCCCCCAGGGGTGTCTTCTGTCCACCAGCCCTCCCTGCCGGCCCTGCAGAGCCTCTTGGCCCAGAGGCTGAGGCACATGGAGGCCCTACAAGCCACTGGGGGACACAGCAGTCAACCACAGCACTGATAAAGGCTTTGCCCACATGACTGAGGCCACTCTACCCCTTGGCAGCCCTGCTGGTATGTGCCCTGCCTCATCCCAGCAAGAAGACACAGATGGCAGAGGGTGTGTGAGGCCGCTAGGAATTCTGCTCTTCCTGGAGACATCAGCACCCAGCATAGGATCTCCCCGCTGTTGGCTCAGGGCCAAGGGCACACCTGGCTCCATCCTGGGCAGAGCCGGGAAGGACAGGAGGATGTGCCAAGAGCCAAGAGACTCTTGGGTCCATGGTGGCTCCAGGCAGAGGCCGGCCTTGCTCGCCTCCTGGCTTCGTTAACTGACCCCAGAAGCCTGCTTTTCAGAGGAAAACCAACTGGAAACAGCACGACTTACTTGTTGAGGTGGGAGATGACGTACTTGAAGACCTCGTGGTTTTCCTTTGGGAATTTCTTTAACACCTCCTTAAGGGCATGTAACTTCTGCTCCCGGTCATTGATTTCTGAGGAGAGAGGAAACCAAATACTTTCAGGGCTGAGTCTGGTGGGTGTTCTGGGGTGCAAAACAGATCTGAGTGGACCTTGGGGCGCACTCTGGCAGTCGTCTGGGAGGGCAGCCCAGGACTTTCTGGCAGGTCCATCCTGTTCTTTCCTAGAGTCTGTGCCCGTGGCCACACACCTGGCATGGCACAGGCTTTGGGTCAAGGCCACCTCTATATCCCAGGCCCCTGCTGAAGGGCAGTACTGTGTGCCTGGGCTTCCTGCCCCCCGTCCCCCACCAAGATGAACCATCCAGAGACTCTACCATAAAGAACACCATTCTTCACTCATCCGTTGCCCCTGGAGACAGGCACCCTGATGCAGAAAGACCGCTTGCTTTCTGACCAGCCGGGCGGGTGCTGCCACCCACCCACACTGACAGATCATAGAAGGAGGGGGTTGGCCACAAGACCAGGGCTCTTTCCTTTCCTACAGAGCTCTGCATATGGCGCTGTTGGAGGGGCTGGCGCAGACAGTGGGGGATTCTTATGCAGCTCATCAAAGGCACCACACGCCTCCCTGCTCTACTGCCGCCCACACTTTGCCCATGGGAGTTCGAATGTCCTGTGACAGGAAGCATGTCACCCACGCTATGCCAGGTCAGTTGTCTCTACAATCTGCCTGGATGGCAGGAAATCTGACTGGCTACGAACTGGCCCAGACCGCATTCTTGAGTGACCCCCTGGCCAAGCCAAATTCCTCTGCACAGGGAAAGTTCGATGATCCAAGTTCAATCCCTGGAATCTACATGGTGGAAAAGACCTGAATCTTGCAAGTTGTCCGCTGACCTGCACATACAAGTGTACCCCCCCCCCCAAAAAAAAAGTACGATGGCTCTGTTTGGTTCTGGGTACAGCCTCCTTAGACATGGCTAAAAATCACTGAGTCCTTATGCCTCAGACTCCTAGAGGTTCAGAAACTCTCACACGTAGGTGAAGGCCACACGGTAGTGTGCACCTGTAATCCCAGCCTTCGGGAGGCTGAGGGAGGGGGACTGCTCTGAGTTTGAAGCCAGCCCGCACTACAGAGAGAGACCCTGACCCAACAAAATAAAACACGAGAGGTCTGAGCAGGGCATGGTGGCACACGCCTTTAAACCCAGCACTTGGGAGGCAGAGGTAGCTGGATCTCTTCGAGTTCAAGGCCAGCCTGATCTACACGGATGGCTCAGGTTAGGAGCATGCACTGCTTTGTAGAGTCCCTGAGCACCCGTCTGTGGGCATCTGCACTTGCCTGCACATATCCCTACACAGACACACATGTGTATACTGTAGCTTGGCCCTTGTGCCCATGGCTTTGTTATTTTCTGACAGGCAGACACAGTCCCCACAGCTCCCACTGCATGGCCTTGTTGAAGTCAGACCAGCTCCCAGACACTTGTCATATGCCAGGCTGTGCCCTGTGAACTACTTAGCGTCTCCAGCCTTTTGAGAATATAAATTGAGAATGTAAATATAAGATTGAGAATATAAATCTTTTATATATTTTTTATTTTACGCCCATGAGTGTACTGTATGTAAGTAAATGCACCCGTGTCATCCAATGCCTGTGGAGGTGAAAAGAGGGCATTGGATCCCCTGGAACTGGAGTTAATGACAGTTGTTAGCCACCATGTAGATGCTGGGAATGGAACCTGAGGCCTCTGCAAGAGCAGCCAGTGCTCTTATAACTGCCAAGCCATCTCTACAACCCTCCAAATAATAAAAATAGATCTTTAAATTAAAACAAAAGAATAAAATAATTAAAAAGAGGGTAAGGCTGTCCTGGCTGAGAGCCTTTACAGCAGAGGACATGCGCAGAGGGCCACAACTGGGCAAGTCACGTAGGAACTTGGTGTAAGTTGGGCTACAGTTCAGAGTGCTGTGTGTGCTTGGGCAAGGGACAGCTGAGGGTCAGCTTCCTGTCTGTGGAAAAGGCTGGAGATGCTAAGTCCTTCACAGGGCACAGCCTGGCATATGACAAGTGTCTGGGAGCTGCTCTGACTTCAACAAGGCCATGCAATGGGAGTTGTGGGAACAGTGTCTGCCTGTCAGAAAACAACAAAGCCACGGGCACGAGGGCCAAGCTACAGTCAGCTGCACCCTCGAATCCAAGATTCGCTCAGTGGTGCAGCCTCAGGACCTGACTCTGCAGCCTTGAATTTGAAAATCCTTTGCTGCTATGTTTCAGTAAAAAGTCTGCTTAGCAGAAGGAAGCCATAGGAGGTGATGCTACGAGGAAACAAGCACGACAGGACTCAGCTCCACCTAACAGGACAAGGGACAAGCGCTGATTGTTAGGCGCCCCGTGACACCAACACAGCTGTGCTACCCTCACCAGGCCCTTGTATGGCAGCACCCCACAGAGCAGTCTCACTTCTCTTGGCCAAGGCAGGAAATGGGGCTGGACAGGCTGCTCAGCCGGACACCTCTCCTTCCTACTCCATGAGCTCGAGGGATGGGTATTTCCCAGCTTTCTTCCTTGGGGCTGTGCTAGCGCCAGCTTTGGTGATAACTCATGGCCACCCCACCCTGGGACGCTCAGCTTCTTTCTCCCTCAGCCACAAGCCCCCAAAAGGGCTCCGATGGCCTGTCTTACGCTCCCTCCCTCTCCTTTCCGCCTGCTGCCTGGTTCCCTGCTTGGCCTGGCCTCACAAGCACTGAGGGGACCAAGCAGCTGGCAGCAGCAGCCCCAGGAGCCCCAGGAGCGTCCCGTACAGCCTGGTCTTGGGCCTCTGACGCTGGAAGCAAAGCTGGTTCCCCTGCTGGAGATGGAACCTGGAGCCTTGCAGATGCCGCACATGCTAGGCAACCAGTGTAGTGCTAAGCCGGACGCTACTCCATTACTGTGTGTGTGTGTACAAGCATGTGCAGGTTGGGGGGGCTTTTGATTCCCCAGTTGTGAACTTTTGACCACATTTATAGCACTATGCACGAAATCCTCCTGGAGCAGGCCTTACATCCTATCTTATACTCAATCAGAAAGACGTTTGTTATCCCCATTGCCGTCATGCCATTAGTGTGGACACGTCTTGCCAGAAGGGCTGGCACTGGACCATGACAGGCACTGGGTGAGCCCTGCTGCTGCTCTCTCTTGGTTGCCAGAATATCACCTTCTGGCACTATGTGAGCTAACCAGCAGGGAGAGAGTCTCCTCGTTAGTCGAGGTTGGTTTCTCTATGTCCTGTAATCGCCGGCTGTAACAACAGGTTGCTGGACAACCAAGAGCAGTAACAGTAGCCTGTGCTGTGTGCTGTTTTGGGTACCTCTGGGTTCTCCCAGACCAGTAACTTGTAGGGAGGGGGTATTAAGGTTGGCACTGAGGTTTCATGGGGAAGGCACTAGTAGTGATTCTTGTATCTGCATGGTATTACAGTAGCACGAGACAATCCCCAGTGCTCAACCCTCAGCAGGCACCCGGGCAGAAGGCTGGACTATACCCTGAGCTGGCTGGTGAAAGAGCAGGAAGGGTGGGACTCCAGCTCTACCATCTGCTCCAGACCACCTATCATGCCCAGAGGAAAGGGACAGGGCTGTGAGCAAGCACTTGGGGACACAGAAACCAAAGTTAAGTCTATGGGGCTGGAGAGATGGCCTAGCGGTTAAGAGCGCCGACTGCTCTTACAGAGGACCCGGGTTCGATCCCCAGCACCCACATGGCGGCCGAGAACTGTCTGAAACTCCAATTCCAGGAGAACTCCAGTTCCAGGGGAATCCGACACCCTCTTCTGACCTCTGTGGCATTGCACGACACGGGTGCACAGACCTGCATGCAGACAGTACATTCATACACATACAGAAATAAATAAAATTAATAATAAAAAAAAAAACTTGGCTTCTTCAAGTTTCACTGTTCCTCAAAAGTGACTTAAAGATGACTTGATGTGCCCACAGATACCCAGGGATCTAGGCCCCTTGAGGAACCTTCTAGTTACACCAGAAAACTACTAAAAGCTATTATGGTGCAAGAGCCTGTGAACAGATCTCAAAAGACAGTGGGTTGAGTCTCCTTTGTTTTCACTTGAGAAAACCAAAGTCCCTAAAGATTAGATACTCTACCAAGCCATCATCAGTGTCTGGTCACAATGTGATAGGCATCAAGAGAGCCCATCTTCTTCAGACCCATGATCATCATTGTAGATGAGAAAAAAAAAA
>VZQC01003347.1:11431-112171 GCA_009823505.1 Rhizomys pruinosus
CTCTTCTGTTTTCCGTAGGCATTGTATGACACAGGTGCACTTACATGCAGGCATAACACTCATACACACACACACACACACAAATAGAAAAACAACAAAAATCACCAAACAAAAAATGAAAACCAAAGTAAAAAAAAAAAAAGGCACCAGGACTAGCTTTAGGTGGAAAGCTCGTGCTGAGGACTCTGATCCCACTGTCCTAGCCCTGGCTGCCTGCTGCCAACAGAGATCCAACTAGGAACTGTTGCTGCCACCTCGGTGCCTGGGTTGCTGAGCTTCTACATACCTATACTAGTGGAAAAGAAGCAAACACCTAGGCGTGGCCTAGGTGTGCCATGTTCCTCCTCCCAGGTGGAGACAAGCACAGTCCCTTTGCTGGGCCCAGAATGGAAAATTCACTGTTCTGGACGCATGAGCATGCACTAAGCCAGGCAGCATCTTCTCTCTAGCAGACTGTAGCAGAGACCACACAGTGTCTGCCTACCGCCATCTGCCCTGTCGACCTGTGGCCCCATACAAATATGGCTTGTAGTGAGGAACAGTGGTCCTGAGCAGCCATCTGGACAGACAACGTCCTCAGGCAGTATAGGAACTAGAATCTATAGGGCAGCAAGGGCCGTCTGCCCTGTGACCGTGGCTATCAGTCATACCTAATACATAGGCTGTCTTCTTCACCTAGTGGGAAGGCTAGATGATAGGCTTGCATCATGAACATTTCCTTGGACTAGTAAGGACTGACAGCCACAGGTCCTTGGCTTAGAAGCCCTGGCTGGCCTGAGGTAGACCTAGCTCTCTCTCTAGGACACCTGTCAGCACAGAAGGCATAAGTCAGCCTGTGGGAATCAGATGGACTAGAAGGACTCTCAACAGGGAAAGGGGTTGGGGGTGGGGGCAAAGAAGCCCAAGTAGGCCGAGAACAACTGGGCCAGAGTGAGATGTAGGGGAACAGACAGGAACACAGTCTACTGCCTGGAGTCCCAGTCCTGCCTGAAGCCGCAGGTCAGGCCCAGGTCAGGCCACCCCACACCGTTGTTGCCTCTTTCTCCATTGTGATGCTTTCAGCATTTTCGGCAGGAGTCTGGAAAAAAAAGTCAGTTTGCACCCAGGGAGAGCAGGGATTCAAGCCCCAGCTTGCCAGTCCTCAACCATGTGACCCTGGGCCCCAGCCAAGGTGTGTCACTCGGAGAGCCTCAGGCTCCCTCTTTGTACCATGGAGATGTGATACTCTACCTCGCTGGTGACTAAGAGGATACATGAATGCCCAAGAGAGCCTGGCTGAGCACATGGTGAAGACCAATCTTTGTGAGCTGTAGCTGGTGCTGGAAGTCTGCCATGTATCTCCCAGACCAAGGTAGGAAGACAACCACTGAATAATCAAGATTTTGCTTGGTGGGCATTTCTCAGCAATGTTCAATATTGTGAGATTCTGGTGCTAAAAGAACAATTAGATAGTGACCTGGGTATCTGTTGCAATGGGATGTGGAATCATGTGCAAGCCTGAACACACAGACACAGGTACTCTTAGGCAGTAACTGGGAAAGATCCGGTCAAGTTGCCGTTGCCATGGAAACCCATGGTACTTTGGGGTCTGGCATTCTTCCTCCCCCGTGTCTCTTGACACTAACTTTCACTGCCTGACATCCAGCTCAGCTAAGCCTACCTCAGCCTTCGGTTGACAAACAGTGCTTTGGATGCTGTGTGCCATGTCAGCAAGATCCCCCTCCCCTCTACTGTCTTTTGCCACGCTGACAAGGATGGACAGACAGAGGTGCCCCAGCTGACTAATGGGGATGAGAAAGCACACAATGGAGAGGAAGCTTCGAGCCTCCACCCTTCCCAGGCTGCTGCAGGGTGGCGGAGGAAGTGCAGTGGGCCTCCTATCAGCAGCACCTTCTTTTGTCCCTCCCCAAACAAAAAGGTGCCATGTCAGCTGTTCCCCAGAAACAATGGCATTCTGCTAGGGGCCGGCACCTGATAGGCCTCTAGATGGCGCCAGGTCAGGTTAAGATGAACAGGCAGGGCTGTTGTCTCCAGCAGCTGGGTACTTACTAACCAGCGCACACCTCAAGAGCCTGAGAGACAAGCTGTCTGCAGAGTGGTTTCCTACTTGGTTCCCACCAGACTGGGGTCAGTCAGCTGGAGATAGTCCCCACTCCAGATGCTGCCGTTGGGCCTCAGCAGGCAGGCGGGAAAGAAGCAGCCAGGCGACATATAGCCATGGTGGAAGCCAGCTTTGGAAAGAGACCACAGGCAGGCAGGCGGTCTGGGCCCTGCAGTTTCCACCTGCTTCCTCAGAAGAGCATGGACCCAGGACTGGGAGCTGAATGACCTGTAACCACTGCCCGAGTCAGGCAGTGACAAGCTGGCCTAGGGTCACACTCACTCCCTCCTGCCTATCCTACTTCTGGACACCTGGCAAGGATGCTCCTTTCAGCAGATGCACAGGAACTCCTGTTTTGGGTTTTCTGCCCCAGAGGGCAAGGCAAGAAGGTTGCCAGGCCATCCGTGGTTCCCCACATGATGGTTTCCGGCCTTAGGGAGAAGATTGTTAGGGGCGGAACAGCTGCAAGGGTAGGAGACATAGCACCCAGAGACTGTCATTAAAATCTGAGGTGGGGAGCAAGCCAGTGAACAGCCTTCCTCCATGGCCTGTGCTTCAGCTCCTGCCTCCAGGTTCCTGTCCTGAGTTCCTGCTTTGGGCTCCCTAAGTGATGAACTGTGACCCGGGATATGTAAGCTGAATAAACCCTTTCCTCCCCAAGTTGGTGTCGGTCAGAGTGTTTTGTCACAGCAATGGAAGACAAACTAGGACAGAAATTGGTACCAGATGAGTCGGGTATTGCTGTGACAGACCTGACCTTGGTGTTTTGGGGAAGGATTGTGGAGGCATTTGGAACTTTGGGCTGGGAAGATCATTGACTACCTAAAGATTGTTGCTGTGGAGCTTGGAGCAGTTTTGCTGAAGGATTTGTAGAAGATGGAGGCCTGGCTTGTGAAGTTTCTAGTTTCAAAGGGGAGCAGAGATCATCAAGACTGTGTAATCTGTGGGTTCTGGTCAGCTGGGGCTGAAGAATCAGCTGTAGGTAACAAGAGACCAGAACCTGAAGGGAAATCTTTGATGTACTGGGACAATTGATGCTGGTTAGCTGGGGCTGAAAAATCAGCTGTAAGTAACAAGAGACCAGCATCACTGTGGTGAAATCTTCTGGGAAGAATTTCTTCAGGGTCAGCACACAGAAGCTGTGTTCCAGAAGGGGCCTGAGCCTCCATCTCAAGCCAGAAGCAGGACTTGGTAGTGTGTAAGAGTCTCCTATATGGTTCTGGTGTTGAAATTTGAGGGGGTCACAGAGAGCAGCCGAGGCTTGGCACTGTGAGAGGTCAGGAAAGACCATTGGTGGAAGTGCACCTCGGTTGCAGTGAAGACCCCAGGATTGCAGGGGTCATGGAGAGAAGCTGAGGCTTTGCACCAGGAGAGGTCAGAAGAGACCATTGGTGAAGGTGCTGCCTCAGTTTCAGTGGCGACCCCAGCTTTTTGGAGATGCCAGGACCATGGGACGACCACCAAGAGCAGCAGCAGGTGTGGAATGGAGTCGGCCTGGGCCTGCGAGATGAGCTGTGTGTGCCACGGATGGCAGAGTCAGAGAGGGGGAGCTGCCGAAACCCTTTGGAGCCCAGAAGATCGTGAGTGAATCCCAGGTGTCCAGCCTTGAGCTACTTTGCTGGACTTAGGTTTTGTTTGAGAGTGCCTGATTCTTCCCTTTGAAATAAGACAGTACTTGTTTTGGATTTTACAGCAGCCCACAGTTAAGAGACTTTTAATAGACTGGACTTTTAAGCGTTTGGACATTTTAAGGACTGTGGGGCTTTTAAGGATGTACTGTCTTAGGTTGTGATTAGTGTTAACATCATACTTTGGGGATAAGAACTGGAAAGGTGGTTTAATAGTGATGTGTTTGTGTGTCAAGTTGACAAGGGGTCAATTGTGCTGGATAGCTTTGGTGTCAACTTGACACACCTGGGTTGAGGGAGCCTCAGTTGGGGAATTGGCTCCATTGGATTGGCCTGTGGCCACATCTGTGGAGTATTGTCTTGATTGTCGGGCAGTGACAGTATAAGAAGGCGGGCTGGGCATGAGGTGGGGAGTAGGCCAGTGAACAGCCTTCCTCCATGGCCTGTGCTTCAGCTCCTGCCTCCAGGTTCCTGCCCTGAGTTCCTGCTTTGGGCTCCCTAAGTGATGAACTGTGACCTGGGATATGTAAGCTGAATAAACCCTTTCCTCTTAAAAAGAAAAAAAAAATCTGAGGTGGTTGCCGGGCACGGTGGGGCATGCCTTTAATCCTAGTATAATCCTAGCACTTGAGAGGCAAAGGCAGGCGGGATCTTTTTGAGTTCAGCCTGGTCTACAGAGTGAGTTCCAGGACAGCTGGGGCTATAGGGAGACCCTGTCTCAAAAAAAGAAAAAAGGGAAAAAAAAAAAATCTTGAGGTGGTAAGCCACCCATGGTGCCACTCTCTAACGCAAGTGCATGGAGACAGAAGGACAGAGTGTGAGGCCAGCCTGGGATATATGAGACACTTCAAATAAACACACAAAAACCCTGGGGTGCTCACGCACTGCAGACCCCATGAGCACCTGGCCAGCGCTGCTGGACTCGTTCCTACCCTTCCACAGAGGTGGCTTGTCACAGTGTGTATGGCCTCAGACCATGGTTTACTTCCTTGCATGGGGCAGGAGAAGAATGGTGGAGGGGTCAAGGCTAATCTGCCACAGAACGGGCTCTTCCAAGCTTTATGCTGAGGAATACTAGAGGCAGACACAGGGGTGGGCAAGCACAGAGGAGCAGAGGGTCCAGCCAAGCCAGATGCACTTAGGTGGCAGACTTGGGGACCTGCGGCTCCCCTGGAGTAATGCTCAGAAGTGCCTACATCACAAAGGCAGGGCCAGACTGCAGTCTGTCTATCTGCTTCCTTCCCATCCCTGCTGCAGGCCGGAGTGGTTTTAGGGTGTGACCGTGTTGCCTGTACTCACTGTGTGCTTCCACCAAGTCATTCTGCATGCTGTACGGGACCAGGGGGTCTGGCAATTCCGAGAAAAAGCTCTTCATTGCACCAGCCACAGTGTTCACGGTGAAATCTTTCTCTGCCAAGTCCAAGTTGTGGTCTGAAACGAAGTCGAGAGTGAGGTCGGACCCATCCATCTTGCAGAGGCCACAGGAAAGCTCAAAGGAAAAGCTTCCAGAAGCCCAAGAAACCTCAAGGACCTGGGGTGCTGGGCAGGGACTCAGGATCAGCATGCATCACAGAGGAGCTGGGTTCAGACGACAGCTGGGCAACCTCGTCTAGCCTTGGGGAGAGAGGAGTGGTGCCTGGTTACCTGGGCTCCCTGTTCTGCCCATGTGGTTCTGAAGAGCTGTAGCCTTTTTTACTCCTCTTCCTGTCAGGCAGCAAGGAGGAGGCTTTCCTGGCCATGCAGGCTCTGCTCATTCCCAGACACTGACAGAGTGAGTAGGAATCCTTCCTTTCCCTCCTTCTGACTCCTCCTAGCCTATAGACCACCGGCCCCTCCTCTCCTTTTCCTTCTCTTTCTAGGCTTCATCTATAGGAGCCATCTACAGATGGACAACAACAGTGTCCATTTCTGGGTTTCAGCTCTTTAGATCCTTATAGGTACAGTCATGTGGCACACAACCACTCTGGTCACCGGCTGGCTGTATTACTTTGTGTAAGTGTGCACTACGTGACGCTCACTCATCCAGCGAGGGTATACTTCTCAGGATAAATTCATGATGTTCAAATGGTGGCACCTGACTAACAGGGTGCCACTGTCAGCTGGCCCATTCAAGTGGGTGGCAGAGTGGCTACTGCAGGCACAGGCACTCTCATGCTCTCCGTTTGCCTGTTCTCTGGCTGCTGGGTGTTCACTGATCTGGCACTGGTGGCATGGCTTTCCACCTCTGTGTGGGCACTTCACAGGTTAAGAGCCAAGTCCCTGGCAGGGGCCTCTCATAGTTAACCCACTAAAAGCTATGATGATCTTAAGAGTTCAGCTTGGGTGTCGGAGGCCAGTGGTATAGTTATCTCAAAATGCTCTCTCTCTCACAGGACCACTTTAAGGAGAAGTACAGTTGAGGTAAGTACCCCAAAACCTGACAAAACAGATTACCTTAAATGCCACCACCCCTGACCCCAGCCTAGGGAGGGATGGTTTGCTGACAGGGTCTGGCCCCTACTGGGACCTGATGTGATCTCTGTCTCTGAGCTAGCTCCTTTTGGTTGAGGGTCAGGTAGCCTACCTTGATCAAACTGTCTCTGCAGACTTTCCATCTCTGACTTGTTCCCGCTGACCCGGTAGATGCCTTCAGTGCTCAGTCCTGCAGAGAAAATAAGCTCGTCTTATGAATTGGAGCAAGGCTGGTTGTACTTTCTTGTCTGACATTTCAACTACTACCGCTCCTTCACTTAAAAAATATCAAATGACTGCCAGGCATGGTGGTGCACACCTGTAATCCTAGCACTTGGGAGGCAGAGGCAGGCGGATCTCAGTGAGTTCAAGGCCAGCCTGGTCTACAGAGTGAGCTCAAGGCCAGCTGGAACTAAAGGAAGACCCTGTCTCAAAAAGGCCAAAAAAAAAAAAAAAAAGAANCCACCTCGCCTCCTGAGTGCAAGAGTTAAGGCGTGTGTCACCCCCGCCCCAGCGGTAGTTGTTATTATTTTTATGTGTGAGTGGTATTGCCTGCGTGTAAGTGCCACATGTGTGCATGCCCATGGAAGATAGAAGACTTCCACTCTGAGTTAGTAAATGGTTTAAGCCACCAGGTGGGTGCTGGGTATTCGAACCCACGCCTATGCAAGAGCAGTCAGTGCTCTTAACCACGAGCCAATCCTCCAGCCCCTCTGCCTAATTTTTTTTGAGACCAAGTCTCACTAAGCCCGGAACTCACTGTTTCATATAGGTTGGCTGTACATTCCCTGGCTGAGTTTTGAAACCAGTAAAGGTGTTTAAAAGATGAAAGGCTGGTAAGTGCAGGGGGCTTTAGCAGCGCGAGTCTTTTAGAGACAGAGTGCCTGGTTTTGGTTGGTGTGCTCTGATAACCTGGTCACTGCTAGTGAATGTCTGTCTTGCTCTGTGATGCCCCTACTGTGCCTGCTGGACTCCAGTGTGTCTGCCCTGGATTCTGCTCAGGCCCGAAGCCTGTTCTCTGTATGGTCTCAGGCCTTGGGGAAAGTGGCCCTGCCCTGTACAGCAACCTGGTTTCCACCCATTTGCCAACCCACAGGTCACTTGCCACATAGTAATAGGGCAGTCTGCTCTCGGTGTTGTTTGTGTTTAATTGATTCTAAGTGGTAGTTGTGATGAATTGTACTAGCTAGGCTAATGATACCTTTCTAAATTATCCCATGGTGTTGGGTACAATAGCAACAGGATTGCTATTTTAAAATGAGGTTTGGTAAAACAGACAGGCAACTTACAGGAAATGCTTAGTTGATAATTAGTTGATGCTCCGGAGCAGCTTCTTGCTTTCAGATGTGTCCATTCTGTGATGATCCTCTAGTTAGGGTTCAGCACCCACGCCCCAGCTCTTTTCCAGATACCAGTGTATGGCTTTTTTTCTGACCTCTGGTGCTGAGGCAGCAGTACAGAGGACAGTGGTGCCTATGTTATATATTCCGGGCTTGTCAGCATGTGGGTGGTTCCATCTGTACACCTAAGATCTAAGATAGGTAGAAAGCTTAATTGTATCTGAAAACACTTGAGGTGGCACATGCTTTTAATAATCCCACCACTCGAGAGGCAGAGTTCAGGCCAGCTGGGACTATAGTAGATCCTGTCTCAAAAAAAAAAAACAGAACTAGTCTCAAACTTTAAGTCCCCAAAACAAAAAATTATGATGTTGGAGCTGGAGAGATGGCCTAGCGGTTAAGAGCGCCGACTGCTCTTGCAGAGGACCCGGGTTCAATCCCCAGCATCCACATGGCGGCTGAGAACCGTCTGAAACTCCAATTCCAGGAGAACTCCAGTTCCAGGGGAATCCGACACCCTCCTCTGACCTCCACGGCATTGCACGACACGGGTGCACAGACCTGCATGCAGACAGTACATTCATACATATAAAAAAACCAAAAAATACCCCCCCCCAAAACACTCATACAGCTGGGCGTGGTGGCACACCCCTTTAATCCTAGCACTCAGGAGGCAGAGGCAGGCAGATCTTTGTGAGTTCAAGGCCAGCTGGGGCTACAGAGAGATCCTGTCTCGAAAAGACAAAAACAACAAAAAACACCGTCATACATAAATTTTTAAAAAATAAAGAAAAAACCTCCAAAGCCCTGCTAAGTAGCTCACGCTGACCTTGAGCCCATACTGATCCTACAGGCAGGCAGGCACCATGCCTAGATTTAATAACTTTACCACGGGCTTGTTCCTCAATGACTTTTTTGAGACAGGGTCTCCCTATAGTCCCAGCTGGCCTGGAACTCTGCCTCTCGAGTGGTGGGATTATTAAAAGCATGTGCCACCTCAAGTGTTTTCAGATACAATTAAGCTTTCTACCTATCTTAGATCTTAGGTGTACAGATGGAACCACCCACATGCTGACAAGCCCGGAATATATAACATAGGCACCACTGTCCTCTGTACTGCTGCCTCAGCACCAGAGGTCAGAAAAAAAGCCATACACTGGTATCTGGAAAAGAGCTGGGGCGTGGGTGCTGAACCCTAACTAGAGGATCATCACAGAATGGACACATCTGAAAGCAAGAAGCTGCTCCGGAGCATCAACTAATTATCAACTAAGCATTTCCTGTAAGTTGCCTGTCTGTTTTACCAAACCTCATTTTAAAATAGCAATCCTGTTGCTATTGTACCCAACACCATGGGATAATTTAGAAAGGTATCATTAGCCTAGCTAGTACAATTCATCACAACTACCACTTAGAATCAATTAAACACAAACAACACCGAGAGCAGACTGCCCTATTACTATGTGGCAAGTGACCTGTGGGTTGGCAAATGGGTGGAAACCAGGTTGCTGTACAGGGCAGGGCCACTTTCCCCAAGGCCTGAGACCATACAGAGAACAGGCTTCGGGCCTGAGCAGAATCCAGGGCAGACACACTGGAGTCCAGCAGGCACAGTAGGGGCATCACAGAGCAAGACAGACATTCACTAGCAGTGACCAGGTTATCAGAGCACACCAACCAAAACCAGGCACTCTGTCTCTAAAAGACTCGCGCTGCTAAAGCCCCCTGCACTTACCAGCCTTTCATCTTTTAAACACCTTTACTGGTTTCAAAACTCAGCCAGGGAATGTACAGCCAACCTATATGAAACAGTGAGTTCCGGGCTTAGTGAGACTTGGTCTCAAAAAATTAGGCAGAGGGGCTGGAGAGATGGCTCAGTGGTTAAGAGCACTGACTGCTCTTGCATAGGACGTGGGTTCGAATCCCAGCACCCACATGGTGGCTAACAACCATTTATAACTTCAGAAGATGGAAGTCTTCTACTTCCATGGGCACTGCACAACATGGGTGCACTTACACGCAGGCAATACACTCATACACATAAAAATAATAAAATACCGCTGGGCGGGGTGACACACGCCTTTAATCCTTGCACTCAGGAGGCAGAGGTGGGCGGGTCTCACTCTGTTGAGTTCAAGGCCAGCCTGGTCTACACAGTGAGTACCAGGCCAGCTGGAGCTACAGGGAGACCTTGTCTCAAAAAGACCAAACAAATAAATATATAAATAAATAATAAATATTTCTAAAAAGTTAGGGAAAGAGAAGAGTCAATTGAGGAAGACACCTGATGTCAACTTCTAGCCTGCACACATTCTGCACAGGTAAGCACATCCATGCACATACACACAGAGGAATAAAATGAGAAAAACTCAGTATGTCCCAAGTCATTATTTTCAAGTATCTGAATTGCCACATAGAGTGGTCTTGATCCAATGGGTCTAGAAAACAGAGCTATGACTAAGAATGGAAATTACAGCATGGCAAATATTGTCCAGATACATAAAATAACTATTAATAGCCAAAGATGTCATTTATGGAATGGATCAGAGCTTTCAAATTCTCTCCTTAGGGGCTAAGCATCTGACTGGGATACCATTTAGGAAGATTAGTATCTGGTCCAGGTAGATGAACCTAACAATAATCACGATGAGGTGCCTGCCCACTCTGAATGAGGCCAAGGGTGCTTTTGCACTGGAAATCTTACAATAACCCTCGCAGGGCACGTTGCCACTGGTTCCACAGCACATACAAAGTCAAGGTCCCCAGTTCTCAAAGTGGGGCGGGCATCAGAGCAGCCAAGGGGTCTTGTTACAGAATAGGCTCCGTATCCCATGTTGTTGGTCCAGAGTAGGCACTATACTCTGACACAGCTCTCTCTAGAAGGCGGTCCTTCTAAAATGAGTTCTTCCCGCCATCTAAATTTTATGAGTCAATGAGACCAGGGGGCAAAACAGGCAATGCTTTAGGAAAGGCGCGCCCAGGGAGGACGGAGAGCTGCCCTTTCTCCTGAAGATTTACTTTAAAGCTGGAGGTGGTGGCACACACCTTTAATCCTAGCACTTGGGAGGCAGAGGCAGGCTGATCTTTGTGAGTTCAAGGCCATCCTGGTCTACATAGCGAGTTCCCGCCAGCCGGGGCTACCGGGAGACCCTGTCTCAAAAAGACCAAACAAAAGTTTTTGATTTTGGGTGTGTGGGTGTGTGGGTGTGTGGGGTGGGGGTAGCGCACACCTTTAATCCCAGCACTCAGGAGGCAGAAGCAGGCAGATCTCTGAGTTCCAGGCTAGCTGGGGCTACACGGAGACCTTGTCTCAAAAACACCAAAAAAAGAAAAGTGTATTGCCTGCACATGTGTAAGTGTACTTGTGCCGTGCAATGCCTGCAGAGGTCAGAAGGAGGCTCAGATCCCGTAGAACTGGAGTTCCCGATGGTTGTTAGCTACCATGTGGGTGCTGGGAACTGAACCTGGGTCTTCTGGAAGAGCAGCCATTGATCTTAAGCACTGAGCCATCTCTCCAGCCCCAAGATTTTTTTTTTTAATTGTGCATATATGTATGCGTATCTGTGCATGTGAGTGCAGAGTTAAGACAGTTGAGAGTCACCATGTGAATGCTGGAACTGAACCTGGGCCCTCTGCAAGAGTACCATATCATTGAGCCAGCTCTCCAACTCCAGGTGTCATTAAAATTTTAAACCATGGCCACACATGATTTTTATTATTTAAGAAATTTCCATTTTTTTATGTGTATGAGTATACTGCCTGCATGCATGTGCAATGCCCACAGATGTAAGAGAGGGTGTTGGATTCATTGTCACTAGAGCTATGGATGGTTGTTTGCAGCCATATGGGAGGTAGAAATTGAACCTGGGTCTTCTGCAAGAGCACAACAGCAGCCAGTGCTCTCAACTGCTGAGACATCTCCCCAGCCCCACACATGTGACGTTCAAAAAAAAAAAAAAAAAAAAAAAAAAAAAGCAGACCGGTTGGGCATGGATGGCAGCACACTTCTTTGATACCAGCCACTGGGGAGACAGAAGAATCTCTGAGTTTAAGGCTAGCCTGGTCTATATATCTAGCAAATTCTAGGATGGCCAGGGCTAGAAAGTGAAACTCTGCCTCAATAAATAAACAAAACAAAGGGTCAGGCATGTGCAGTATCTCCGAGTTCAAGGCCAGCCTGGTCTACATAGTGAGTTCCAGGCCAGCTGGGACTACAAGGAAACCCTGTCTTCAAATCGGTTAATGATCGATTAAAAAGAAAGTAAAAAAACACACAAAAAAAAAAAAAAGGCAAAAAAGCAGACAAAAGCAAAATATTAAGAATTTACTAGGTAGGTGACTTTCTTCAGAGCCCTTTAGGCTTGTACTATCCTGTGGACTATGAACTATCTGATCTTCAGCCTTCAACTGCCCAGCTCCTCAGAGGCCAGGGGCACAGGTGTCTTGAAGGAGCCTGAAAACCAAGGTGACAACAGCCTCACAGCCAAATCTGCAATGTCCACATGAGCTTTTCTTGCCAGCTCCCCTCACCGGCCCTATCAGTTAGGAATCCTACAAGGCCTTGCCACTGTTCTGAGCTTCCTTTCCAGCAGTGAACTGACACTTCCTCCAAGGCAAACTTGGACTTGCTTATGTTTTTACTTTCTATATTTAGGTATAAAAACTCAGCACTTTAGTCCTTTAAAAAAAGAAAAAGCCTAACTGGTGCTGTTTGTCTGTTAAAGCACTCTACCCAGACAGGATGCATGGCAAGCAATGTGCTGCTTTCCTAGAGGCAGAAGGCATGGCATGACCCATTCTGCTAGTCTCTGTCATGTCCAGGCTGAGACTGGCTCAGTCGCAAGGCCCAACAGGTACTGGAGCTGAGGGAAGGCCCAGGCTTCCCTGTGTACCACATCTAAAGTGTTTTCCAGAGGACTGGCTCTCTTGGGGCACGTGCGCACAGTCTGGCCACAGTGCACTCCCCCTAGCCTCAGTAGAAAAGGAAGCAGGCAGAGGGGGTTGGCAAAACCAGAGCAACTATGCTGCATCCCTGCTTCGGAGCACTGGGCTGACTTTGGTGTAGCGATGTGTGTTTAACGAGACCTTGGACCTGTGTTTAGAGTAGTTATCTTAATGATGTAGCAACAGCAGGATGCAAGGTCAGATGCACTGAGTTTCACTACCAGGAAGACGTGGGTTTGAACCCTGAGTCTGAGTGCCACTATCTGTATTGTGGGGAAAAAGGTGATGACTTAGGTGATGCCAAAGCATTAATGCCTTCTTTCACCTCAGTGTGCATTCTTTTTTGTTTTGTTTTCTTAAAATATTTTATTTTATGTGTATGAGTGTATTGCCTGCATGTGTGGACGTACACCTGTGCTGTGCAGCGCCTGTGGAGACAGAAGGTATCCTCTCCAGCCCCTTGTTTGTTTTATGAGAAACAGTTTCAAGTGTCCCAGGGTGATCTAAATGGAACTTGCAATGTAGCTGAGGCTGACCTTGAACTCCCAATCCTGCTACCATCTCTAGAGGGCTGGAATCACAGGTTTGTGCTGACATGCTTAACTATAGCCTGCATTATTAATAAGCCTCAGGAACAAGACCTGCCTGCAAACCTGGCTGGCATTCTGAAACCAGCCAGCCTGTAGAAAGCATTGAAAAAAAACCTGTCTGGGCTTCAATACTAAAGTTTCCTTGGTCATATCTGGCTCTGCCTTATAGCAAAGCTGGGCAGCTTGGAACAAACTGCCTACTCTCTCTGAGGCTTGGGAACTTCACCAAAATAAAGATATTTGTATCATTGAGTCTGTCAAGATGTGAGTACTCAGAAACTAGATAAAAAAAAAGGGGGGGGGGGCTGGAGGGATGACCTAGCAGTTAAGAGTGCCAATCACTCTTGCAGAGGACCCGGGTTCGATTCCCAGCACCCACATGGTGGCTGAGAACTGTAACTCTAATTTCAGGAGAACTCCAGTTCCAGGGGAATCCGACACCCTCTTCTGACCTCCACGGCATTGCACGACACAGGTGCACAGACCTACATGCAGACAATACATTCATACACGTAAAAAATAAAAAAATAAAATAAAAAAGTTGTGAATACAAGATCACAAAATTAAAAGGTACACTGAAGTGATATTAAAATACTAACAATAGTTAACTTTCAGCTAAGAACTTACTAAGTTCCTAACTAGAAACAGTGAATCCTCCCAGTAATTCTCTGAAATAGAAAATGACAGTTGTTTTTCTTAGTTTTTAAGTTTTATTGTAGAGGAGGTATGGTGGCTGGGGTTGTGTCCACAAACCCAGGAAGTTGCAGTAGTTTGATTTTTGTTACATCTTGGAGGATCAGGAAGCAGATAGGTAAGATTTTTCTGTTTTTTGTTTTTTTTTTTTTTGAGACAGGGTCTCCCTGCAGCCCCAACTGGCCTGGAACTCACTCACAGAGATCCACCTGCCTCTGCCTCCCGAGTGCTGGGATTAAAGGCATGCACCACTACGCCTGGCTTTTCTGGGTTTTTAAAGACAGAATCTCTCTCATGTAGGTAGCCCAGGCTGCCCTTGAACTCACTCCTTAGCAGAGGTCGGCCTTGAATTTCTGGTCCTGAGCAGTGCTGGGATCACAGATGAGCAGCATCATGTACAACTTAATACATTTTTACCTGTTTTTCAGTTAGCAATAGAGGCCAGGCCATCTGGCCAAGGCCATAGAACTGGCTGAGTCGGGGAGCTAGAATCTGGCCCACCTAACATGGGTCCATTTAAGCTGATGGAGCATGCAGGCATCATGCTACATCCCAGAGGGCCAGCCTCACACTGCTGCCAACCATCCGCCTTCCCTCTGGTCCAGGGTCCACCTGTGCCTGAGGGGAGCAGGTGCTCTGAGGAAAAAAACAAAACCAAACCCTTGTAGCCCTGCTGCAGCCACGGTCCTCACAGGTTGGCAGGGGTCCCACTCAGCGTGCCCCACCAGGTTTCCCCGTCTTCCTATGCTGCTGGGCAGCTAGAGTTGATCAGCCCCTTCAGAACCCTTGTCAGCTTCCTTCCCTGGTCATGCTCTTCCTGCCAATGCCAGACCTTTGTTCTTGACGGAGTGCCACACACACTGCACTACAATGACCCCTGTATCACCTGTATGGCAGGCAGTTTGTCACTATACATTTCCGTGCCACTGATGTCTACACAGCATGCTATCCATCTTAGGACTGACTGATTTGATCCATGAAGCCCTCAAACCTGTCTGGGCATCAGATGGTGTGGGCATCTAGCTGGCCAGACTTGCCATGAACTGTGAAACAGGGCTTTTGGTTGTAGCTCTGAGCCCAAAGTTCTGCGTTCCCCTGACATACAAGAGTACACGCCCCCATACAAGAGTACACGCCCCCACCAATTGTTCTGGGGGAGGCACGTGACACACAGTGGAAGTGAGAGCACAGTGAGCTCTGAGGAGCAGGAATGAAGGTTCCCAGCCAGGACAGCTCGGAGAGCAGTGGCACAGGGCTGTGCAGGGCGACTCTGAGCAGAACTGCTGGATGACTCTGAGTGAGCTCTTGTTTGAACAAAGAGCAGCCAACAAGGACAGCCTGCTAGAGTCTGGATGCTGAGTCCCCACATCACCGTTGTTTCCTCCATGCAGGATGCTAACACCCCCAGAGCAGCAGCCTCTCAAGGAACAGGTAGACCCCTCCCAAGCTGCAATGAGGGCAAAGGGCAACTTTACTCAGGTTCCTGATGTACAGTGGCCAGTTAACAGGAAGCAAAAAGTCACCAACCAGAGTTCTGGTCTTGAGGAGTTGCTTTCCCAGCCGATACCTTAGGATGAAAAGCTGATTCTAAGCCCTGAAATCCAGAAAACAAAAACAAAAAAAACCCCAAAACGTGTCTGCATGTGGTACAGGGGGCTCGTGTCAGTCCACCTTCTCCCCAGTGCTCATGGCCTTGCTGTACGATGTTCTTGGCTCTCATGAACACTTCAGTTGGCTCACCGTGGCCAGACCTGAGTTACCTGTTACGGCAACATGGCCAGGCCAGCCACAAGCACTTCCTGTATTTTTCTCGAGAGATCCTCACAACTGCCAGAGTCCTAAGATGAAGAAACTGAAGCCTTGGTAAACAAGCAGCAGAGGTGGAGATGAGCTGGGCAGCTCAGTCCACTCTTCCTGCAGAGCAATGAGCAGCATTTCCAAGTTGTTACATGGTGATAGTAGCTTAATGCTGCTGGCCTGAGGTCCCCACAGTCCAGGAGAGCTGGCAGTGCCTTCTGATGACCGTGTCCAGCAGTCCACAGCACCCACAAGGGGGACAAAGAGTGGGAAGTAGTGGGCTGTAACGGGCTGCTCTAGCAGCCACAGGCCTGCCAACCCTGCACGGCCAGCAGAGCAGCAGCTCTGTCTGTGGACAGCCACCTCCCCTCCTCACAGGCCTTCCTGCTTCCCTGAATGGTTCACCACAATTGCCATTTTATGTTCTCCAATCCTGGCTCTTTTGTCATTTAGGTGAGCACAGGACAACTGTTTGTTTGTATCTGCGATGGCCCACAATGGGTGCCACTTCCCTGAAAAGTTGCCCAAGTTCTGGTCGCCTTGCCCTTCTGATGGGCTCAGTCTTCACAGCCACTCTATGTGGGTCTTGGATACTTTCACTACCAGCCTCAAAGGGTGGAACAGAGCTTATTTCAGAGAAGATGTTATCCTTGGCTTGGTCAACAATGCTGAGCATCTGCCCCAGCACGGAGGGCCTAGGCTGTAGGGTGGGGCGAGGACACTTTGCCTCCTGACTCTGCCCACAGCCTCGCCTCAGGGTGTACATCTGAAAACTGGGAAAGAAAAAAAAAAAAAAAGACCTCCTTTCCAGGGCCACCGTGTCTGCGTTGCCTACAGAGCATCAACAGTCAGCCTTATGTGGAAGAGGAGCTTGGGAGTGGTACACTGCAGGGTGGTAGCACCTGCCAGCACCATCGCACCGTCATCAGGTCCAACAGGTCACCTACCTTCTTGTTCCTAGAAAGTGGAAGAGGCTGTGAGTCTGAAGTTCTACCAGAGTGAGATAACACAGGATGGAGGATCGAGGGAGGGGCAGAAGGGCAGCTTATGAAGGGACACTCATAGGACAGGCTGCTGTCACTTTGACCCTGTACAAGGTTCCTTCTTGATTTGTACAGGGCAGGGTTTTCCTGATCGCCAGTGCAGCTGAGACAGCCAGGCCAAACAGGCCTGTTGGAATGGTGCTGGGGACTTGGGCTGCCACCCAGACAATTTCTGTCTTGGATGGAAAGCAGGGCACTTGGGGAGACGCGCAAGACTTCTCTTCAGCTGCTGGACTCTCTGGGCAGTGTGCCAGGGCATGCTGTTCCGATCACACAGGGTACCAGGTCCTGAGGAAATCCGCTAGCAAGGCTGAGTCACAAGCTAAATGAACTCTGCTTATCTGGAACATGCAAGGGCTGGGAGCTGATGACCTGCCTGCATGGCACTGAGGAATTTTTGGAATGCAAGTGACTTGTGCTTGCTTTACTTACTAGGAAGCAGAAAAACAGAAGGGTGCTGAGGATGCATGAAGGTAGGAATACAAAACATACCCAGAACCAGAGACAATACTGAGCTACCCAAAGACAGAAACCACAGCTAAAAAACTGTATACCTTGGCTGGGCATGGTGGTGCACACCTTTAGTCCCAGCACTTGGGGAGGCAAAGGCAGGTGGATCTCTGTGAGTTCAAGGCCAGTCTTGACAGCTGGGGCTACAGGGAGACCCTACTTTGAAAAGATCAAAAGAAAAAAAACAAAAACCCTCAAACAAAAACCGAACTGGATAACTCATATTCTAGGATCTTATCACCAGTCCAAGGACCATGGTGGAGGGAATCATTCCAAGCGCCTCTTGGTGTGTCCAGCCTGTTGCTCACCTGCTGCAGGCCATAGTGAAGCTGGAGGCATCTGCATGGCAAGGAGGCGTGTGGGAAGCAGCTCTCCTAAGTGGCTCAGATGTACCCAGTGAAGTGTAGAGGCTTCCTGTAGGGGGCTGCGTTCTGGGCTGGAAGCAGCTCTACCTACTCCAAGGCTGTACAGCTGTGAGCAGACCATGCCCAAAGGACTCTGGGATTTCTGTTTTGTCTTTTTTTTTTTTTTTTTTTCCCAATTTATTAACGGGGATTTGTTTTTTTTTTTNCTCTCTAGCCTGAAATTTGTATTACTTTTTAAATTATTTATTTATTAATTATTTTTTATGTGTATGTGTGTACTATCTGCATGTAGGTTGGTGTACCTGTGTCATGCAATGCCGCAGAGGTCAGAAGAGGGTGTCGGATTCTCCTGGAACTGGAGTTCAAGACCGTTCTTAGCCACCATGTGGGTTCTGGGAAATGAACCCAGGTCCTCTGCAAGAGCAGTCAGTGCTCTTAACTGCTGAGTCATCTCTCCAGCCCCGACATTAGTATTCTTTATGCTCCCTGTTTCACTATGTTCCCCAAGCCTTAGGAATAAAGGTTGTGTTATAGATGTGTCACTTAGGGCTGGACATCTGACAGAAATCATTTTCTGTGTTTGACAAGTTGTTGAACTCTGTAATAGGAGAGACCCTGTTTCAACAAACCAGATGAATGGCTGCAGATAAATAAAACTAACTGTGACCTCTGAGTAGAGGCCACAGTTATATAGAGGCCACACAAATATACACATGTGTATGCACACCCATATGCTCATATATGCACACATTAAAGAAGCAGGCAAGGGAAGGTCAGGGGTAGAGAGGGAGAGAGGGATAGAGGGAGTAAAAAGGGAAAGACTGAATTCTGGATAATACGTGAAAAAGTTGACTCCTCCATACACTAATAGTGGAAATGAGAAATTGTGCAGCCATTATGACAGAATGTTAGGGAGGGAGGGAGGGAGGGAGGGAGGGAGGTCAGTCACTTGCAAGGTCTTAAATTTGAGGGGCTGGGCAGAATGGCTAAATAGGTGACTGGTACAGAACTTCTAAATGCCTGGAGTTTCGTGAGTGACAGTAGCCAATGTCTTTGGTTACTTATGGCATACAGGATGGAAACTCCATTAAACCCTAAACATCAGGGACTGCAGAATTTCCAGGTTAAGGAGCACATCCAATTGCTGAGAGGGTGGTATTTTCTGGAGGTCTCCCTTGCCCTAGGTACTTCATCTACACAGGAAGTATAAGAGACCTATGGTCCCAAAATTCCTCATTGTCGCATGCCTTTAATCCCAGCACTTGGGAGGCCAAGGCAGGTGAATCTCTGTAAATTCAAGGCCAGCCTGGTCTACATGAGTTCTAGGCCAGCTGGAGCTACAGGGAAACCCTGTCTCAAAAAGACACACACACAATAAATAAATAAATAAATAAATAAATAAATAAATAAATAAATGCCAAAAATCCTCACTGCCATGCAATCCTGAACCACACCTGCTAGAGCAAACCAAGCACTGTGGGCAAAGTGCTATCTTTGGTCCTAGGGGCTACTCTAACACATTCTAGGTCATTCTCCTTGTTGCAGGGAAGGAGGCTATGCTAGCCTTCTGGCAAGTCCTCATCTGACCTTCACCAAGCCACCCAAAACTTGCCCAGGTACCTGTGTGAGGGCAGTCTTGTGGGACTAAGCCTTTGGTCTCTGAAGGGTGTGGTGCTAATATTGGCAATTAGCATCAGAACTGATGTACACGATGGGCAAAGTGCTGTCAGGGAGCTGGAAGTGGTGCTGGACACTACCAGGAGGCAAGCCCTCAGGCATACAGGGATTGGGTGGGGTACTGGGAAGCAGGGCTTGGCATTTTCTGGCTCAATTCTACTTCTCTGTGAGGCTCCGGGCCTCCACCTGACATGTCTTCTGTGGGCTCTGATAACCCCAATGTAGGAAGGCAAGGAAGACAAAAGCTCTGGGTCAAGTCCCAGGCAAGGTCTTCCTCTTTCTGAACCTGGCAATAGAGATGACAACTGTCTCAGGGTTGTGAGGAGACTTAGCTCAGGCCTGGTAGGTAAGCTCTGTGCTGGCACTCAGCACACACTGTCTCTTTGAACAAGCACGACTACACTGCAAGGGAGCTATTTCTGTCTCGGGCAACAGTCAAGGAAACAGACTCAGAGAAGTGAAGAACTTGCTGAGAGCAACGCTAGCCGTGCTGCCGCAGACGCTGTGCTGGCCGCTCTCACCAAAGGCACTGTGCTCTGTGCTAGGTCCAAAGAAAGTTCATTTCCCAACTGGATAAGGCCATCTGGGAGCTCACCAGCAGTGGGGAATCAGCTCAAGCCATAGTTGGCCTTGTGTCCTGTTGTCTCCCATCAGGGTGACACTGTAATTTGCTTTCAGTTAGATATAAAGCTGAAAATATTTGCATGTCCAAATTCTTAGCAGCTATTTTCCATTTAATAGTTTAGTGGAATTTTTTGGAGACTAGTTCCAGGAAAAACTGGGTTGGTATTTTCTGAACTATGCATCACACTTTCAAGAGTTCCCTTATACTGGGATCTATTTCCTAAGATCATTCAAAAACATAAGCACAGGAGTGTGCCACTGCAGGGAAGGATAAACTGTGAGGCTGTGCTTAGACTCCCAACACCTCCAAATGATTATCTGTATAGACGCTTGTCTTCTGTATGATACAGAGGCAGGATGTAGGAAGTAAAGCCAGGACGAATGTATTACCAAGTTCAAACAGCTGCTGACTACTACTGATGTTCTACTGCCATCTACTTGGTCGACAATTGTCTGTTTCAAGGACACCCCTGCAGGAGATGACACAAAGTAACACCAGAGATTGGCTGCTAGTAATTCGAAGCCCACATCAGGTAAGCAGGACCTTCTCCCTTCTTGGAGAGCTGCCAAGAGTGTGGTAGGCTGTCACCCCAACCCCTCCCTCCCGGCAAGGATCATAGACTCCTTGAAGGCAAGGAGGTATCCCCATCTTTGCTTGCTCTGGATGACACAAACATTCTGGCTAGGAGTATCAACCTCACTGCAAATCTGACTGGCTTTACGATAACAGAGGAGACACACATCTAGGTGTGTCTGTGAGAGTGTTTGCAGCCACTGTGAATGTGGGTTGCACCATTCCTAGGGAAAAAAGAAGGCAACTGAGCACTAGCACTCATCTCTCTCCGCTTCTTGACTGTGGATACCACGCTCTCATGAGTACATGCCTTCTGTACCACAACGGACCACCTTCAAACTGGAAGTAAAACAAATACAAAAACCCTTAGCCGGGCGTGGTGGCGCACGCCTTTAATCCTAGCACTTGGGAGGCAGAGGCGGGCGGATCTTTGTGCGTCCAGGCCCGCCTGGTCTACAGCGTAGGTTCCAGGTCAGCGGGGCTACAGGGAGACCCTGTCTTCGAAAAGACAAAAAAAACACAAAAAAACAAAAAACAAAAACAAAACAAAAAAACCCAACAACAAAAAAACCCTTTCCCTTTTTAAGTTGCTTTTGTCACAGTAACGGGAAAAGTAACTAATACAGATAGTGTACCCATGGGAGATGGAGACACCCCTTGTTTTCACTACCTGATAAACATGGTAAACATTCTACATGTGTGAATGGGCATAATATCTCCATAATGACTTTTGAGAATTCCAGAACCATACCCACACACCTAATAGAAAACACCCCCCGAAAAAAAGATTTTAAAAAAAAAAAAAAGCACCCCCAAAAAAAAAAATTTTTCTTTTTTTTTGGTGTTTTGAGAACAGCGTGTCTCCCTGTAGCCCCAGCTGGCCTTGAACTAGCCCTGTAAAACCAGGCTGGCTTGAACTCAAGGAAGATCCGCCGTGCCTCTGCCTCCCAAGTTGGGGAATTTAAAGGTCGTGCGCCACCCACGCCTGGCTTACAGATGGTTTCTTCTAGCCACCAATGGTGGGGTGGGGAATCAAACTTGGGTTCATCTGTCAGAGCCAGTTTGTGCTCTTAAACCACCGAGCCATCTCTCCAACCCCCAGAAAATACATTTAATGGACTGGAGTTCAAATTATAGGCAGCAGGGGTCTGAGAACCTGCTGTTTCCAAACCTTGCTTTATACTGCACTGAAACCCACATACAGCAGACACTTAAGGGTCCTGCAGTGGCAGCACCCTGCAGCATTCGAAGACGGAGTAAAACTTGTATGGATGATACAGAAGTGGGAGTCTGGGTAAGGACAAAGAAAGGGTAAAGTTGGGCTGCAGAGATGGCACAGCAGTTAAGGGCACTGCTACTCTTGCAGAGGACCTGGGTTTGGTTCCCACATCTACATGGTATTAATGAAGTTTTTTCAGTTCCAGGGGAATATGACCCTCTTCTAGCATCTATGGGCATTGGATACACATGCAGATAAAACACTCATTCACATAAATTTTTTAAAATATTTATTTATTTATTTTTTATTTTTTTATGTGCATGAGTGTACTGTCTGCATGTAGATTGGTGCACCCATGTTGTGCAATGCCACAGAGGTCAAAAGAGGGTGTCGGATTTCCGTGGAACTGGAGTTAAAGACGGTTCTTAGCCACCATGTGGGTGCTGGGAATCGAACCCGGGTCCTCTGCAAGAGCAGTAGGCGCTCTTAACCACTGAGCCATCCCTCTAGCCCCATAAAATATTTTTTTTTAAAGGGGGAAGGTACTGGCAGATGTTAGTCAATCAGAGGGCCTCCCAGGGGAGAGTCCCCATGAACTCATCCTGCATCATGTCTTATGACTCAGTTTCCTTACTTGCCCTACTCTAATTTAGCACAGGAATCTCAGAGGCAGGAAAGTGGGCATTCTTGGATTGTCAGCATTTGCTTCTCTGATGGTGTGTGTGCTTCTGCACATGGCAGCTGGCACACAGATATCATTGGAGTCACAGAGACTGTGGTAGCTAGCTTTGATCATTAATTTGATTGTATTAATACATGGCACATTAGTAAGGCACACCTTTGGGTGTACATGAGGAATCTTCCAGAGAGGATTAAATGATAGAAGAAAGACTCTGAATGTAGAGGGCCATCCTACAGGCTAGTCTCCTGGATGGAATGAAAAGAGGAAAAAAGGAAAAAGGCAGTTGAGTACCAGCACTCCCTGTGTTCTGCTTCCTGGTCTTCCTGAATGTGAAGAGACAAACCCACATTCCTACCACCATGCTTCCCTCACCATGATGGACTGTGAACTCAAACTTTGAGCCAAAATAAACTCTTCCTCTCTTAAGCTGCTTCTTGTCAGTATTTGGTCACAGCAATAAGAAAAACTAATACAGACTAACACTGTGTCCCCTGTAGCCTCGAGTTGCTTCCAAGAAGTGAACAATTCTTTGAGGAGGCCTCTTCTCTAAGAATCCATCTCAAATTAAAGTATGCAACTGGACTCAGTGAAAACTGACCAAACCTGGAGGAAAACATCTACTGTTATATTACAACTGTTGATAAACAAGTCACATCCATTCAATCCATCCAGAATACATAATGCAATGGCTTTTTCTTTTCCAGTGTATTAAAAGAAAAAAAAAAGTCAATTTTTTTTTTTTTTTGAGACAGGGTCTCCCTGTAGCCCCAGCTGTCTTGGAACTCCCTCTGTAGACCAGGCTAGCCTTGAACTCACAAAGATCCACCTGCCTCTGCCTCCCAAGTGCTAGGATTAAAGGCATGCACCACTACGCTCAGCTTCAAGTCAATTTTATTTTATTTTTTAATTTGTTTATTATTTTTTTGTGTATGAGTGTACTGTCTGCATGTAGCTTGGTGCACCCATGTCATGCAATGCTGCAGAAGTCAGAAGAGGGTGTTGGATTCCCCTGGAACTGGAGTTAAAGATGGTTCTTAGCCACCATGTGGGTGCTGGGAATTGAACCCGGGTCCTCTGCAAGAGCAGTCGGAGCTCTTAACCACTGAGCCATCTCTCCAGCCCCCAAGTCAATTTTATTTTTTAATTAATTAATTAATTAATTAATTAATTAATTAATTAATTAATGTCTTTTTGAGACAGGGTCTCCCCGTAGCTCTGGCTGTCCTGGAACTCAGTATGTAGACCAGGCTGGCCTTGAACTCACAAAGATCCGCCTGCCTGTGCCTCCCAAGTGCTAGGATTAAAGGCGTGCGCCACCATGCCTGGCTGTCAATTTTATAACACTTGCGTCAACCTATGAAGGAACAGTCCCATGAGCCGCCACTTCAAACTCCTGCCTCTGTGCAGCTCTTGGCAACTGTTTACCTATTTTCTGAGCTGCCAGATTTGCCTGCTCTGGACATTGTGTGTGAACGGTGTCACACATCCAAGACTTAGTCTAACTGCTCTCACTGACCATAGTTTTCAAGACTCTTAGTATTCTATCCTTTCTATGGCCAAATGACATCCTACCATATAGACACAAATCGCCTGGTATCAGATTCTCAAAAAATGGTCCCACCATATTTTGCGGGTCTCTCTTTCCAACCCAAAGATGCTATGGAAGCTTTGTTGTCAACTCCCACCTGGGGGACACCAAGCTTCCCATCAGCCCTTCCAGGCTGATTCCTGCCTAGTCTCATGCACACTCTATCTTCAGTCCTCCCTTATTCCTGCACTAAACACAGAGATCATCCTGTCTCCATTGAGATGTGGCAATCTTGACCAGGACCTTACTATTACATGCATCTTTTCCCTTCTCCTTTTCTATGTACACACTCCAAGTTTCCCAGGCTGAATGGAGCTTCAGAGGGATGGCGTCTTTTGAGTGTCTTACACTATTCAGTCATTCATAATCATTTACTAGATCCTAGTGTTCTTGGCTTGGAGGAAACAATGATGAAGACTCAGTCCCTTGTCTCGAGGAACTTAGGGTCTATTGAGGAGGCAGACAATTAGTGTCCAGTGCATTGAGTGCTCACAGAGAAAGGCACAGGGCACGGTAGGGCTCTGTCTGGGAGGAAAGGGATCCAGGTGGAACTTCTGAAGCATGGGGAGCAGTTCTGATCATGACCCCCAAGTTTGGAGTGGACAAAGAACAGCAGGAGGCAAAGCTAGACAAGGAGAGACACCAGACCCTGGAGGCAGCAGCATTCAACTCTGTCCTGAATGATGAAGAACGCTCATGGAGAAGGTAAGGTGGATACCACCAACTTGAAAGACACTTGCAGCAGTGTGGATTAGGAACCAAAGATGAGATCAGAAGGAGAAAGACCACTCACTAAGAAGCTATGACAATAAGTGGAGGACAGAGTGAGACTATGGCAGATGGCAGGGGCCAGATTCAGGATACTTGGAGCAGGCAGATATATCATGACAAAGCTGATGGTTGCAGAATCACTCCCTCGGTCTTCAACCTGATGCAGGCTAGCAAATGCTCTCATTTGAAAACCTTCAAAACCTACCTTCCCACTGGTGATAATAACAGAGAAAATCCCTTTTCCCAAGGACAACTTTCAAGGGATCCTTGGGGGTACTGGTGTCAGCACCCTGGTGGTCTGACTTGCCCCTCATTATGTAGAAGTACCTCCTTAGACCTCATGGGATCCATGGAAAAAGTCTGGAAAGCCCTGGGCGACCACAGACATTGCAGAAACACTGGCCCTAAGTGTGATGCCTGCCTGGCACCAGTCCACCTTCCTCTCTCAGGACAGCCTCCCCACCCTCTGTCAGAGAATACAATGTCTCTCCCCCACGAGCCTCCACCCAGACACGCATGCTTTCTTGACTTCTCTAACACTGCCTGGCCTCAGTCCTACCTAGGATCTTCTTTGCATTAGAAATGCCTGGTTTGGCCAGGCATAGTGGTGCATACCGTTAATCCTAGCACTTGGGAGGCAGAGGCAGGTGGATCTCTGTGAGTTCAAGGCCTTCCTGGTCTACATAGTGAGCTCCAGGTCAGCTGGGACTAAAGAGAGACCCTGTCTCAAAAAAAAAAAGGAAATGCCTGGTCTGGTTTGAACTCAACAGGAAACATTTTCAGATGGACTCACTTGTTAAAACTCATTCTGTTTGGGGCTGGAGAGATAGCCTAGCAGTTGAGAGTGCCAACTGCTCTTGCAGAGGACCCAGGTTCGATCCCCAGCACCCACATGGCGGCTGAGAACCGTCTGTAACTCCAGTTCCAGGAGAACTCCAGTTCCAGGGGAATCCGAGACCCTCTTCTGACCTCCGTGGAATTGCACGACACGGGCGCACAGACCTTCATGCAGACAGTACATTCATACACATACAAAAATAAATAAAATTAAAAAAAAAATTTTAAAAGCTCATTCTGTCAATATCCTTAGAAGGTAGGACAAATAACTATAATAGCAATATATGAGAAAAGGAAGAAAAAAAGCACAAAAACATCAAGACTTTGTATTAAAGATGTTCAAGTGCACTTTAATTTTTTTTTTTTTCTGGTATGAATATACTATCTGCATGTAGGTTTGTGCACCCGTGTCGTGCAATTCGCGGGAGGTCCAAAAGCGGGTGTCGGAGTCCCCTGGGAAAACTGGAGTTCTCCTGGAAACTGGAGTTAAGCCGGTTCTTACGCCCCCTGTGGGTGCTGGGGATCGAAATATGGGTCCTCTGTCAGAGCGGCTCGGCGCTCTTAACCGCTAGGCCATCCTCCAGCCCCTCAAGTCGCACTTTATAAACATAAATCACAACAAATCAAATCTTCATGAGACTGGGAATGGTATGTCCACTCATAATCCAGCCACACTTCAGGGACCCGTGAGTTGGGGAGGATCTCAAGTTTGAGGACAAGCCTGGCTAACAGAGCAAAGACCTGATCTCAAAAACAGAAACAAAAAACACACCTCTATGAACTGTTTAAAATGAACTAAACAAGGTAATTCTGAAAAGTTCATGTTTTGCAAAAAAAGAAAAGCAAATGTTGAAGTAACTTGTGGAAGATTCCAACAGGAAAGCTGGCGGATTGGCTCAACTGGAGAGTGCTTGCCCACCATGCCACAACAAGCCCAAGTGCCACATAAAAGGGGTGTTGGTGGTACACACCTGCAATCTGGGAAATCTAGCAGGTGGGAAGAGGAACCTGCACGCTCACACCAATCCTCCCAGTACATAGCTAAGCTCATGTGACCCTGTCCAAGGGAGATCCAAGTACCCTAGTCTGACCTGAGTCCCCCTGGCTGAGTTCCTCAGGGTCCTACGAACCATGCTATTTGTCATTCAACTCCAGCCCCTAACGATAACATAGCTGAGTAACAGAACTTAATTGCTATTTTGGACTTGCAAAATGAAACCACTGTGAAGCTACGGAACATTCTGGGGAAAAAAAGAGCAGTAAGGGAATGGAATTGAGTTGGAGAGGATTAATTTTCTTAGTTCCTACCTCAGAGCACATTTAAAAATTAGAGTTTAGGAAGCTGTAACTGGTTTGACAAAGAAGAAAGTGAGATTAGCAAAATAAGGACAAATCCCAGATGTGACTCAATACATTATAGATTTTTTTTGGTCTTTTCGAGACAGGGTCTCCCTTGTAGCCCCAGCTGTCCTGGAACTCGCTCTGTGACCAGGCTGGCCTTGGAACTCACAAAGATCTGCCTGCCTCTGCCTCCTGAGTGCTAGGATTAAAGCTGTGGCGCACCAAGCCCAGCGATATGACTCATTTTCAGCCCTGGTCTCCAGAGTGAGCTCCGGCCAGCTGGGACTAAAGGAGACCCTGTCTCAAAACACAATACTTTTTATTTTTATTTCCTGTATTTTATTTGTGTGTATTTATTGTATATATTGTGATTTCTCCTACCATGTAGTTGCAGGAACAGAGAACTTAGGCTGTCAGGCTAGGTGGTCAAGTGTCTTTGCCCATCTGTCATTGGGGTCCCAATTTTTAAAGATTTGCTATTTTATGATAGTAACTGTTCAAAATCATATAGGAAAAACCCAGGCGTGATGGGCACACCCTTATCCTCAGCACTTGGTGCGGGCAGAGGAAAGGGCGGATTACTTGTGAGTGTCCAAGCCCCAGCCTGGTTCATGGCAACAAGGGTGAGTTCAGGACAGCTGGGGTAATTCGGGAGACCCTGTTCGAAAAGACAAAAAAAAAAAAAAAAACAAAAAAAAAAAAACAAAAAAAACCCAACAAAATATAAAGGAAACATACTGTGCTGGATGGCGTTAGTATCAAACTGACACACCTGGGTTGAAGAAGCTTCAACTGGGGAATTTTCTCTCCTGGACTGGCCTGTGGTCATGTCTGTGGGGCATTTTCTTGATTGTTGAGTGATGTGAGAGGGCCCAGCCCACTTTGGGCGATGATACATCTGGGCAGGTTCTTCTGTATTATATAAGAAAGCAGGCTGGGGCTGGAAAGATGGCTGAGGTTAAGAGCACTGACTGCTCTAGCAGAAGACCTGGGTTCAAACCCCAGCACCCACATGGTGGCTAACAACTCTCTATAACCACAGTTTCAAGGGATCCAATGCTTTCTTCTGGTATCTGCAGGTGTGCACTTACACACACCTGCAGAACACACACACACACACACACACACACACACACAGGCTGAGCATGGACCTGGGGAACATGCCAGTAAGTAGCGTTCCTCTATGGCCTGCGCTTCAGCTCCTTTCTCAAGGTTCCTGCCCCAAGATCCTACCTTGGGCTCCCCAAGTGATGAAGGGTGACCCTGGAGAAGTAAGCCAAATAAATCCTTTCCTCCCCAAGTTAGTACTGGTCAGAGTATTTTGTCACAGCAATATAAGGTAACCTAGAACAGATACCCTGAGGCAACATTTTGACAAACAAAAATACAAATAAAGAATTAAGTCACTTTTGATCTCTGTTTCAACTTTTGAAAAGCTACCCCAAAACCTGTCAAGACTTTGTTTGGAGTACTGGGATAACAGATGTGTGCCCTCACTCCTGGCTAAGACTGCTTATGTCTGCAAGTCTTTATGGCACTGATTTCTCCTGGGATCCACAGTGGCTTGTTTTTGTCTTCTCAAAGGAGTGTCACAAATGATGGGGCTGGAGAGATGACTCAGTGGTTAAGAGCACTGGCTGCTCTTGCAGAGGACCTGGGTCCAATTCCCAGCACCCATAAGGCAGCTAACAACTGTCCGTAACTCCAGATCCAGGGGACCTGATACCCTTTCTGACCTCTGTGGGTATTGCACTTACATACATGCAGGCAATACAGTCCTACGAATAAAATAACAATATATAAAAAAGGAATCCTACTGTATTAGTCACTTTTCTGTTGCTGTGATAAAACACCATGACCAAGGAACTTATAAAAGGAAGAGTTTATTTGAGCTTACGATTGACGGTTCCAGGGAATTAGAGTCCATTGTGGTGGGAAGCATGGTGGCTGGAGCTGGAACAGGAAGCCGGGGGTCACATCTTGCAAAGAGCACAGGAAGCCAAGAGAGGGCGACTGGAGACCGTGAGGCCTGTTAAACTCACAAAGCCTGCCCCCAATAACATACTTCCTCTAGCATGGTCACACCTTCTAAGACCTCCAAGAACAGTGCCACCAACTGGAGACAAATGTCTGAATACTTACAGCCTATGGGGCCACTCATTCAAATCACCACACATACCAAGTTTATAACAAAAACAAACAATAAAAGGAGCCTCCTTCCCTGACCCCCCACAGCCCCATTGGCCTTTCTGCTCTGTCAAGCAAATACCACTCCAAACAGAGGGCCAGCTGAGCTGGAACACTTGCCGCACAGTTATAGTAAGGATTGACTGGGAAGTCTTACATTGGTGCAGGTGCAGGCTCACAAAACAAGCTAAATATTACAATTTTACTTTATAAAGATTTCATCTGTGATGGTGATATGATACATAATGGCATTTAGAAAATAGAGTATCAGAGCTGGTGACATGACTCAGTAGGTAAAGGTACCTGCCACAGGTCTTGATGACCTTAATTTGATCTCTGGGACTCACATGTTGGAAGGACAGAACCAACTACTACTCCTGAATGCTGTCCTCTGATCTCCACAACCACGCTGTGTATGTATATGTGTGTGCTGGATAGCTTTAGTGTCAACTTGACACACCTGGGTTGAGGGAGCCTCAACTGGGGAATTTGCTCCATTGGACTGGCCTGTGGAGTACTGTATTGATTGTTGAGCAATGTGGGAGCACCCAGCCCACTAAGGGTGGTGTCACCCTGGGCAGGTTGTTGTGTACCGTATAAGAGGGCAGGCTGGGCATCTGCCAGGGGAGCAAGCCAGTAAACAGCATTCCTCCAGGGCCTGTGCCTCAGCTCCTGCCTCCAGGTTCCTGTCCTGAGTTCCTACCTTGGGCATCCCTCAGTGATGAACTACGACCCAGGAGATGTGAGCTGAATAAACCGTTTCCTCTCCAAGCTGGTGTTAGTCAGAGTGCTTTGTCATAGCAATTGAAGAGAAACTAGTATAATGTGTAAACATACACTCATACATACCTAAATAAATACAATTAAAAAATATGGAGGGTGTATTAGTCACTTTTCTGTTGCTGTGATAAAGCACCATGACCAAGGAACTTATAAAAGGAAGAGTTTATTTGAGCTTACGATTGGCGGTTCCAGGGAAAAAAGGTCCATTGTGGCGGGAGGCGTGGCGGCTGGATCTGGAGCAGCAAAAGGAGGGTCACATCTCGCAAAGAGCACAGGAAGCAGAGAGGACAACTGTAGACCACGAGGCTTGTTAAAACTCACTAAGCCTGCCCCCAGCAACGCACTTCCTCTAGCACGTCCACACCCTCCAAGACCTCCAAAAACAGCGCCACCAACTGGAGACAAATGTCTGAATACCTAGAGCTTATGGGGGACACTCATCCAAACCACCACAGAGGGTATCATTCTCTTGCAACTCCTCCCACTCTCGGGAGTGCTTTTTATCTTTTCCTTAATGTATCTCTGCCCCCCCAATCCTATCTATATTATGCACACTATCTGCACACATATAACAGTATGAAAGCGATAAAGTGGGCTGCTGTGCTTGCACCGCACTGCCTAACACACTGCCACCCTACGCCACCATTTATTCCCTGAAGGCACTACAAGGTCATGATGTTAGCAGACAGGGGTCGGAGCTAGAAGGAGGAGATGGTAACCTTGGAGGCCTGGGGGAGGAGTACATTCAAGGCTATCTTTTGGGGAAGTTCCCCAAGTTCCAGGATGAGGATTTCATCCTGTATCAGTTGAATGCCATCCTAAGGCACTTGGGTCACTTCTCTGGGCTCTATGGCAGGCCAAGAGAGGCAGCACTGGTTGTCATGGTGAGGGCTAGAGAACCTCATCAGGCACTTTGGCCAGCAGCTTCCCTATTAACTATGAAGGGGAAAAGGCCAAGTATCAGGAGGCCATTTGAAAGCCTGCTGGCCCAGAAGAAGGCTAGTCTGTCAGTTCTTCGTTGTGGGTGAACAGATCTCCTTTGCTGACTACCACCTGCTGGACTTGCTGGTGAACCACAAGGTCCTGATCCCTGGCTGCTGGAGCCTTGGCTTCCCCTGAAGATGTAAAGTACCCCAAACTCTGCTCACCTAAGGATATGAGCCCACTTTCATTCCCAGACCAATAAAAACAGAGCAGGGGAAAAAAAGGGCAACAAAGTGGGCTTGCAAGACAACTCAGCAGATAAAGGCACCTGCCACAGGGCCTGATGACCAGAGTTCCATCCCTGGAATCCACATGGTGGAAAAAGAGAACTGACTCCTGCAAGCTGTCTTCCACATAAGTACCAAGGTACAGGCACCCTACTGGGGGGCACTATGCTAATCCTGATGGGGAATACAAAATGAACAGCTTTTCTGGATGTAATGGCTTACTTAGGGGGTCAGGGAAGAAAGGTGGGAAGGAAATCTTATAGAAAGACAGCAGAGACAAACCAGCCAGGTCACAGGGACTGCACCACGCAGCCGGTCCAGAGGAGGAAAGATGAGGTCAGCCACCACATGGGTGACCAGTCAGTGCACAGGCATGCTCTGAGCACAGCCTCTGGTGACAGAGGGGATTTGCTAGGGCTACAAAGGAAGAATAATGCAAAAGGGAGTGGTGGTAGATGATGAGGGGTTTGAGCAAGGTCTGGCACCGCATTTCTACCTAGAGCATGGCCAATGGCCACGCACATGTACCATCAGTAGGAGTAAGGTCAGTGGTGTGCATGCGATGGCAGTGCTCAGAATATACCTTGCACTCCAATAAAAGGCCATAGGAAAGAATCAAACATCAAGTTATGATTTTACATGCAGGCTTCCACAGAGAATCTTCATAGGAAGTGGAGAATCCTGGGTGCTAAGGCTTCCATCCAAGCTGCACATCCAGCAAGCAATTCCTCAGCACTCGGCACTCCCCAACCCTCTAGAGCAGGCCTAGGGAGAACAGCACAAAAATCACCGCCCCGCGCCCTCCCCCCCAGCAGAAAATATCACTGAAAAAGATACAAGAACCTGAAACCAACATTGGCCTGAAAATGACCAGGGAGCAGAAGTGGAAGAAGAGTACTTAGGAGGCTCAGACAGGAGGGTCACTGTGAGCTCAAGGAGAGCTTGAGCATTACACAGAGCTTCAGGCCAGCCTGGACTACAAGGTAAGACCCTGTTTAAAAAAAGTAATCAAGCCGGGCATGGTGGCACACGCCTTTAATCCTAGCACTTGGGAAGCAGAGGCAGGCGGATCTTTGTGAGTTCAAGGCCAGCCTGGTCTACAGAGTGAGCTCCAGGACAGCTGGGGCTACAGGGAGACCCTGCCTCGAAAAAGACCAAAAAAAAAAAAAAAAAAATAACCTGACTTTAGATCCCTAGCACCCACATAAAAAACTGGACGTTGCCAGGTGTGGTGGCACATGCCTTTTATCCCAGCACTTGGGAGGCAGAGGCAGGCTGATCTCTGTTGAGTTCAAGGCCAGCCTGGTCTACATAGGGAGTTCCAGGCCAGCTGAGACTAAAAGGGAGACACTGCCTCGAAAAAGACCAAAAAAAAAAAAAAAAAAAAAAGAACCTGACTTTAGATCCCTAGCACCCACATAAAAAACTGGACGTTGCCAGGTGTGGTGGCACATGCCTTTTATCCCAGCACTTGGGAGGCAGAGGCAGGCTGATCTCTGTTGAGTTCAAGGCCAGCCTGGTCTACATAGCGAGTTCCAGGCCAGCTGAGACTAAAAGGGAGACAGTGTCTCAAAAAGACAAAAACACAAAAACAAAACACACACACACACACACACACAAAACAAACAAAAAAACCCCACAAAACAAAAACAAACAAACAAAAACCCTGGGTGTGGAGTGGAGGCCGGGCGTGGTAGCTCATGCCTTTAATCCCAGCAGATGGGAGGCAGAGGCAGGCAGATTTCTGTGAGTTCAAGGCCACCCTAGTCTACATAGTGAGATCCAAGACAAAGACCAAAACAAAACAAAACAACCTGGATGTGTCAGGATATGCCTGTTACCCCAGTGCTGGGGTTAAGTGGGAAGGTGGAGACAGGTGGATCCCTGGAGCTCATTGGCCTAGCTAATCAGTGAGCTTTGGGTTCAGCTGGACCCTTTCTGAAAAAGGTGGAGAGTGATCAGAGATCCATCTCTGGCCTCCATGTACATGTGTACATGCCCAATGTATAATTCAACCCCCCCTCCAATGTTAAGGTCCTAAGAATGGTTCATGAAATCAAAAAAGCTTGGAAGTAACTGTGGCATAGGTCTTCTCCAACCCACTTTTAAGTCGACAGGTCACTTTAAATAGAGTCTCAAAAAAAGCAAGTTGTGAGAATTCACCTCCCTATGTGGAAAACAGGGTTGCCTATTGCTTCTAATCTTTGTGCTTTTGCTGCTAGGAAGTGGTGCACTGGCTGTGCGAGGCAGGCGCTCTGTCCCCGAGCTGCATTCCTACTGTACCCTTACTCTGTAAATCTTTATGGCCTTATCAGAATGGCTGCCTCCCAGGGCTGTCATACAGATCAGAAGGGACACAGTGCCAGGCAAGGTCTTAGTCAGGTAGGACAAGTCCTACTTCAAGTTTCCAAATTATGAGACTGGCAGAGCTTCAGGTAAGAACGGCCGTGAAGTTTCACGATTTACAGAACATCTTCATGCATTTCTTTTTTTTCCGACATCACCCTTCATGGAGCCTAGACAGAAGATAGGACCTCTGTCTGCAAAGAAGTTAGGGACAAGACATGAACCAGCAACAGTGCCCTCTTCACAGTTATCAGTCTTCAAGGTGCTGGAGATACAATGTAAGGCCTCAAGCATGCACTCTGAGTACACCTCTAGTCCTTTCACACCCTTTTGGACATGGGAAAACTATTTTCTCATTTCTTTTTTTTTTGTTTGTTTTTGGTCTTTTTGAGACAGGGTCTCCCTGTAGCCCCAGCTGACCTGGAACTCACTCTGTAGACCAGGCTGGCCTTGAACTCACATGATCCGCCTGCCTCTGCCTCCCAAGTGCTAGGATTAAAGGCGTGCGCCACCACGCCCGGCCTTTTTTTTAAAATTTATTTTTGTATGTGTATGAATGTACTGTCTGCATGTAGGTCTGTGCACCCATGTCATGCAATGCCTCGGAGGTCAGAAGAGGGCATTGGATTCCCCTGGAACTGGAGTTAAACATGGTTCTTAGCCGCCACGTGGGTGCTGGGGATCATACCCGGGTCCTCTGCAAGAGCAGTCAGCGCTTTTAACCACTAGGCCATCTCTCCAGCCCCTCTATTTCTCATTTCTAACGCCTAGCAAGAGCAACCATGCCCTAGTCATGGTCCTCACTAAAAGAGGCTCGTGTTTACATCATCAAACACAATGAAAGCTTGACAGAGACACAGCTAAAACTTAGATGTATTCTGGGGGCTGGAGAGATGGCCTAGCAGTTAAGAGCGCTGACTGCTCTTGCACAGGACCCGGGTTCGATCCCCAGCATCCACATGGCGGCCGAGAACCGTCTGAAACTCCAATTCCAGGAGAACTCCAGTTCCAGGGGAATCTGAGACCCTCTTCTGACCTCCGCGACATCGTACGACACGGGTGCACAAACTTGCATGCAGACAGTACGTTCATACACATACAGAAATAAATAAAAATTAAAAAAAAAAAAAAACTTAGATGTATTCTGATTCTGGACAAAACCACCTTGCCATCATTCACAACAGTCACAGGATCTGAAGTCATAGTGTCTATATGAATAAGTCATATACTCTAAACCACACCATTAATAATTCATGTGATACTTGTAAAAAGATGAGCACACGCTGAAGCATGGTGGTGCACACTTTTATTTATCTGTTTATTTATTTATTTAAAGCTTTTTTAAAAGTTTTATTTTTTATGTGTATGAATGTACTATCTGCATGTAGGTCTGTGTACCCATGTCGTGCAATGCTGAGGAGGTCAGATTCCCCTGGGACTGGAGTCAAAGACGGTTCTCAGCTGCCATGTGGGTGCTGGGAATCGAACCCGGGTCCTCTGCAAGAGCAGTCAGCGCTCTTAACTGCTAGGCCATCTCTCCAGCCCAGTGGTACACGCCTTTAATCCCAGCACTCTGGAGGCAGAGGCAGGCAGATCTGTGCGTTCAAGGCCAGCCTGTCTACCTACATAGAGAGTTCCAGGCCAGCTGGGGCTACAGGGAGCACATTCTCTATCTGTTTAGAAACAAAACATGCAGGGTGTGTGGCTGTAGTTCAGCTACTTGGGAAACTGAGGGAGAAGGATCCTTATGTCCACAAGTTTGAGCTGAGTACAGATTTCTAGTGAAGAGATCTTTCTTGTCTTAAAAAAACCAGGGCCAGAGCCGGGCGTGGTGGCACACGCCTTTAATCCTAGCACTTGGGAGGCAGAGGTAGGCGTATTTGTGAGTTCAAGGCCAGCCTGGTCTACATAGTGAGTTTCAGGGCAGTTGGGGCTATAGGGAGACCCTGTCTCGAAAAGACAAAAATAAAAAACAAAACAAAACAAAAACCTAAAGCCCAGCCAGGCATGGTGATGCATGCCTTTAATCCCAGCACTCAGGAGGCAGAGGCAGGCGGATCTCTGTGAGTTCAAGGCCAGCTTGGTCTTTATAATGAGATCCAGGATAGCTGGGGCTACACAGCCCTACAGTCCTCAGGGAATTTTTTTCAGTCTAGAATACAAATAAAAAAAAAACCAAGGGAAAAAAAAAAAAAAAAGCCCAAGACAACAAAGAAGCAACAAGGTGCTCAGTGGGTTAAGGAGTTTGCCAAACTTAATGACCTGCGCCAGCATCCTGGGATCCACATACTTGAAGAATGGAAATGATACCCTTAAGCTGTCATCTGATCTCCACATGTGAGTTGTGACATGTGCACACACATACACAAATAAATAATAAAGCTGGGCATGGTGGTGCAAACCTTTAATCTCAGCACTTGGGAAACAGAGGCAGGCAGATATCTGTGATCGAGGCCAGCGTGGTGTACATGGCGAGTTCCAAACCAGTGGTGGCTACAGGGTCCTGTCTCAAAATGACCAAAAATAAATAAATGCCTAAAAAATTAATATAATAATACATGCACGAACATATCAGTATTCTCAAAGACACTTGCCCCAGACCACAGGGCTGCTGAGTGCAGAACCAGGCCTGATCCTGAGATGGACTGCCTCCAGCTGGCTGTTCCCACCTGCTCCTGATGCTTAGATCTGAGTGTAAGGCTTGCTTTAAATTTTTTCTTTATGTATTTCAAAAGAAAAAGAATGGGCTTGGGATGTAGCTCTGTAGTATTAGAGCTCACCTAGCAAGACCTTGTGTTCCATTTCCAGTAGCACAAGGGGAAAGAGGAAACATATGGCAATAATGCAGCAATTTTCTATTTTCTAAAAAAGAAACCTTTTTCTTTTGTCTTTACTCTATCTAAGGGTTCCCCTGTAACCTTGCTTGTTATTATTTAAATGCTGGTAAGTCCTTCTTTTCAAAGATCACTCTGAAGATAAAGCTTCCCTGCACCTCCTCTCCCCCCATGAACCAATGCGGGTACAACTGGGAGATACATTATTATGAGCCATGCTGGTACGACTGGGAGATATGTGATTGCCTCTAAGAAGTCTAATGAAGGCTGCCTGTGGGTAGGCAAGAGTAGACGCCTCTAACACAGTAAATACTCCAGTCATTCTTGTTGTTAAAAGAGCTACTATGTTCTTCTCATCTTGCATATACCCATATTTAAGTTTTCCAACTGGACCAACCATGCCATACCACCTATCCCCTGTCCAGCCAGAGCAGCCCTGGAGGGAGAAGCTAGGGATAGGAAACTGTATTCAGGGGCTAGGGAGATGGCCTAGCAGGTGAAAGTGCTTGCCTGTGGAAGGCTGATCATCTGAGTTCAGTTCCCAGGAACCGATGTAAAAAAGCCAGATACAGTAGCATGCCTCTAACTCTACCACTTCCACTTTAAGATGATGGTGGAGACAGGAGATTGTCTGAAACTCTGAGGTCAGCGAGGCTAGAGCAGAAATGAGAGTCCCTGTCTCAACAAGGTGGAAGTTAAAAAGAGATCTTGAAAGCTGTGCAAGACTTTGAATGAATGAATGAACAAACGAAAGCAATCTTATTCAATCCAGTCCCACATTTCTACCTTGTTTTTCCTTAATTTAGTCTTACTGTTGTTAACTATTTCACTACCACACGGCCTGTTCTATGATCTGCCAGAACCCTGCTAAAAACCATCTCAGAAGACTTGTGGACTTAAGAGTCCTTCACCATCTTCTTAGGTTAGGAGAATACAGGCTTCTCTCTCGGTAGAGCACCCAACTAGGAAGTCACTACCTCATTATAGACTATGTTTCTACAAAAAGACTTTCTTGCTGTTACAGCCCAAATACTGGCCCTGGACAACCACAAGAGAATAAAGAGTTCTCTGTTGTAGCTTTTGAAACCCATAAAATAGATCACCAAGCACAAACACCAATTGTAGTTTTGCTTATCAAGAGCTTTGGACCACATATTGGAAAGGTCTCATTTCAACCAACTGCAGCTGACGTGAAAAGATAAACTGTTGAGTTTTTGTTTTGTTTTGTTTTAAGCTGTTGGGAGGCCACTGAACTTAAATAGCCAAAGGATTCCAGCCAAGGGTGAAAGAACCCAGCCTAGGGTGAAATCACAAGGTCCCTCACCATCTCTGTTTGAAAAAGTGGAATTCCATTATCTGATACCCAAGCCATCTTACATTTCAAACCAACAAGGCACCTGAGAGCCAAGCACTACACAAAAGAGTCCATTTATCTTTTCTGTCCAGGGTTCTCAAGTGGTACTCTTCCACGTCTTCGTCCCCTATCTAGTCCTTCGGACTCTGCTGCCTCAATTCCCACTGGTGTTGACCCAGTTCTCTGCTCTGGTCATATGGGTACGAAGGTCTCTGACTGAAGCTCTGGGGAACTGGGGTGGTAGATGCGTGGCTAGAGAAAGGCTGGACTGCTTTGAGGCTCTAAGTCTTCTGAATGCTGTAGCAATCACTTTGCTTTTGGGTTAGCTGTTCTGACACAAGCCACCAGGCACCAGGGACTTAAAGACACATTTATGTTCTGACTGTTCTGGAGGCTGCAAAGTCCAAGATCAAGGTAACAATTTAGTTTCAGGTGAGGGTCCTCTTCCTGGTCTACAAATAAGACAACCACCTTCTTGCTGTCCTCCCATGGTCAGACCAGAATGAGAATGAGAATGAGAATGGTAGGTTCTTTTATATCTTGAAAAAAAAAAAAAATCTTATTATTTTAATTTTATGTGTATGACTGCATTGCCTGTATGTAGGTATGTACACCCATATCATGCAATACCTGCAGAGGTCAGAAGAGGGCATCAGATTCCCTGGAACTGGAGTTATGGACAGTTGTTAGCCACCATGTGGGTGCTGGGAATGAAACCCTAGTCTTCCACAGGAGCAGCCAGTGTTCTTAACCACTGAGCATCTCACCAGCCCCTTCTTGATCTTTTTGGAGAGAGGGTCTCATTAGGTGGCCCCAGCTGGCGTAGAACTTGCTTTGTAGACCTCAATCTCATAGAGATCCACCTGCCTCTGCCTCCCGAATGCTGGATCAAAACTGTGCAATGCCACAGTCAGCTTACATCTCTTACATCTCTTCTTATAAACAACAATAGATAAACACATAGCCTGACTACAAAGAGATGTGGTAAACAAGCAGCCTACAAGCAGCCTATAAGCAGCCTACAAGCAGCCTGCCAGCAGCGGAAGCTTTGCAAAGAGAAGATTTGTTAAGTGCAAAGGGATGTGACCTGTTGGGCAGAAGAGAAGAGGGTGATGACAATGAGTCAGAGGCATGGCACTGAAAGTTTTCGTTTGTGTGAAGACAGCCAAGGTTGGAGAGGAAAGAAAGCACCTATCCAGGCTGTGTTTTCCCAGTGTGGCTCCTCCCAGGCCACCCCAGGCTAAGCTCCAGCTGGGGCTGCAGGTCTGGGAGATATAGTCCAGGAACATGGAAGACTAGGACCTCCAAACTTCTCTTTCCAGAGAAGGAACACAGGAAGATTTGCAGAGAAGCAGCTAGAGTAAGAGTCCTGGAGCCCCCAAGGGTCAGGGTATTCCACACAGTGGCAGAGTTGCTGTACCGGACGGGCCAAATCCCATCCCTCCACTCAAAGCCCAAACTAAGACCACTACTTCCTCACTCAGAGTGAAAGCTCAGGGCTCTGCTCACAATATTGTAGCCTCAGGATGTCTATTTATTATTGTCTATCTGAAGGCCCTTTCCCAGGGCATCCCATGGCTCTTATGCTCCCTCCTCAAAAGCACCCAGGAAGCAGAGACAGGTGGATCTCTGTGAGAGATTGAGGCCAACCTAGTCTACATAGTTAGTTCCAGGCCAGGTGGGGCTACATGGAGACCTGGTCTCAGAAAAACAACAAAAAAGCAGAACCAGGAAGATCATGAGTTTGAAGTAAGCCTAAGCCAATCAGGGCTACATAGCAAAATGTGGTCTCAAGAAACCCATAAACTACCAACCAACCAACCAACCACCCACCCACCCATAAGCCTGTGTCTCCAACCTTCATTCCCTGAAATACAGACACTCACTCCAGACAGTTCATATCCCGGGAGGAGATGCTTCGTGTCTTTTCTCTGGAGCACTAATCACTAAGGTCCTTTGTATATTACTTTTACTTATTATGGATCTCCCTTCTCCTACCAAACTGTATCATAGGCTATACACGGGTAAAAGGACTTTTGTCTGTTCAATAGTGGATGTCTAGCATCCTGACATACATGGTACACGGCGATGAGGGGCTTAACCTCTGTTTGATAAGTGAATAAAATTTCTGCTGAGAGCCCACTGGTCTGACTCTCTGGAACTAAGCACAGAAACAAATGTACAAAGGATATCTCCAGAGTGATATAAAATGAGGTATGAGACCTCTGGAGGAAAAATGATACCCAAGTCTCCATGGCAAGCCTGGGCAGGCCTTGATACCAGGGGAAGATCTATGAACACAAGACCCAGATCCTTGACTGCAAGGAATGAGTTGCTCAGTGAGGGGACAGCACTGACTCATGAACTACTTAGAGGACACGTAAGTAGTGAGAAGTGAAATTTCATGGCATGGTTCTAGAGGCTCTATGTTCTGAGGTTGAATGTGGGCTAGGCCATACCTCACACATACTGTCTTCTTTGAGTTTCAGTCCTGAAAGATGTGCAAGGTAGGTACAGAGGCAGGAAGAAGTTTAGCCCAGGTACACAATAAGAGCCAGGATTGTAAAGCAATTATATGGGTTCCAGAGTCCATGCTGACCCACCCTCTAAGGAGTGTCCCTCAGGCAAACTAGTCTCTCTAGGTAGCAGCCTACCCTGGACTCTGAAGACCAGGTGCCTCTGTGTAGGGGCAAATGAGAGCAGTGTCCTGAACAGATCAACAGCAGTGGCAATGGCAGCTGGCTGATTACTTAGGACCACAAGGTCTGTAACTTACTGAGTCATCTCAGTGGCTCAAAGTGCCGCTATCATTAGTTCCATTTTATAGCCAAGGAAGCTAAGGCATGGTGAGGTTAAGTACCCATGCACAGGCAGCAGAGCCAAGACTTGGCTGCAGGAGGATCCTGTACAGACTGTTCACTAGCAAAGAAAGGCCGCCAAAATGTGCCTAATGTACTGGCATGGGGCACGTGCTAAAGGCTTGCAGGGCTGCTCTGTGGCAGGTCCACCATTACTAACTAATGACAGCGGCATCCTGTACCCTGCCCCCACTGGGACTCTCCATCGGCCCTGGGAGTGTTTGTTTCAAGGCTATCTCCCAAAGGCCTCTGATCTAATGGCAAGCACTGTTCCCTGAAGATGCTCCCATCAATTAGTGGTGAAATCTAAATCTGCCACACAGAAAGCACTCTCTGCATTACTCAGGCAAATGTGCTCAGGAGAAAGGTCACAGCTCTGAGTTGTCATTTTTTATGGAAGCTTCCACTTGCAATGAGGGGCTGGGTTACCCCTGAGTAGAGATGCAAAAATACAGGGAGCACAGAAGCACAGTTGCAAGCTTGGAACTCACCCTAAAGAGCCACTGGGTTAGCAAGAGCTTGCTTCCTAAGCTGTTCGACTATAATTGCCTGAGGGCTGACCCTTGCACCTTGCAGTCTTGGTAAAGACCACACAAACTGACTCATGTGAACCAGTCTCAACCATACAGAGAAAGAGAGAAAGCCATAGTCAAGAGAGGATCTGCATCCTACAGCTAGGTGCCCCTGCAGGTAGGATGACTCAGCTACTACAGGAATGTGTGTTACTTTCGTATTCCTATCCCCATCCTTGACCCTAGGGGCTGGAGAGATGGCTCACAGGTTAAGAACACTAGCTGCTCTTAGGACCCAGGTTCTGTTCTCAATACCCAGATGATGGCTAACAATCCCCTGTAACTCCAATTCCAGGGGATCTGACACCCTCTCTGACCTCCTCCGTGGGCACTGCATATACATGATGCGCTTCTTATGTGAAAGCAATACATTCATACACATAAAATATTTTTTTTTTTAAAAAGATACCAAACCGCTGGGCATGGTGGTGCACACCTTTAATCCCAGCACTTGGGAGGCAGAGGCAGGTGGATCTCTGAGAGTTTAAGCCACCCTGGTCTATATAGGGAGTTCCAGGTCAGCTGGGGCTACAACAGGGAGACCCTGTCTCAAAAAGAACAAAACCAAAACAAAACCAAAAGCAAAACAACAATACAAAAAGATCTGATGACTGACTGACAGCATCTGTGCATGGCATATGAGTTTATAGCCAGTGGACTCAGCACAATACTAGGCTATGCAGGGAAAGGGGCTCACTTACAGAAGAGTCACATTAGGCCCAAAACTCTTCTCTATGATACTGGTCTTTTTGTTGACGTCAGGCCAATTGTCTTATATATCACATTCACGCCTGAATGATTATTGTCTCCTGTTAAAATTCAAATATTTGGCAAGGATAATCACTAGGGTTACCATGCTAATGGTGATCCAATTAAGTATCTTCACTAGCAGTTCACCTAACCTAATAAGGTTACTAGCTAAATATTTAAATCAGAAGGGTTCAGGACTTCAACAAGTAACTAATGTGTTGGGTTTTTGAGACAGGGTTTTACTATGTAGCCCCGGCTGGCCTGGAACTCACTATATAGACCAATCTGGGCTTATCTGCCTGCCTCTGTCTCCCACCTGCTAAGAATAAAGGTGTGTGCCACCCTGCCAGCCAGTCTGCTGCTGTTGTTGAAACCAGGTCTTTCTTACTCTGTAGCCCAGACTGGCCTCAAATATGTCCCAATCTTCCTGCTTTCAGGCTTCCAAGTGATGAGATTAGAGCCACAAACTAACATACCCAAATTTAGCTGAAATACTAAGATCATACAAATATCACATTCTCTAAATCATTCACCTAAGAATTCTTTGAGTATTTTTAAATCAAGTTTGCATGATTTACTAAGGTATCCATTTAAAGTGCTAATTATGAAATGTGTAAATATGCAAAAATTATCACCACAATCCAGACACTGAATACTGCCACTCCATCCCCCAAAGTTTCCTTAGATTCCTCTGCTATTAGTTATTCTAGGGCTCAGCTTCCAAGCTGCATTATCTGTTTCTCCCAACACAGAGCAGTCTGAATTTCCCAGAGCTTTAGAGAATCATTTCTGTGGTTTTTATGCCTGGCTTCTGTCACTTGCAGGAGAGTAACAGTCACACTAACGGGTGTGGCACTACAAGCTGCTCCTTTGGGTCCCTGAGTTGTACTCCACTAGATGGATGTACTAGTTTGTTTTTTCATCTGCTGATGGACATCTGGGTTTTTTCCCAGCTTGGTGAACAGTTGTAATGGCCATTACAAACTCTTGTGTATAAGTCTGGTTGAACATGTTTTCATTACTCTTAGGTAAATAAGTACCTATAAATGGATCGCACATGTATATTTAACTTTTTCATAAAATGCCAAAGAGTTCTGCAACCCCTACTCCCCTCAGGAGGGTGCTAATTGCTCCATCTGAGCACCAGCACTTGATCCTGTCAGCTGCTTTATTCCCCAATGACTTTTAAACCCAATAATGTTCCTGGCCTGATTAATTATGCATGCATTATTATTTCTATCTTTTACCTCTGGACATCACAAAAGAGACTTTAGTTCAGTATAGTACCTAGAATATAGCAGGTGCTTAATTAATAAAGACATTCAGTAAATATTGCTGGATGAAATCTGCCACCCCTACAAGCAGATTTTCAGGCCTACTCATGAGCCCTGCATCTTCCCCACTCAGCCTGCGCTGAGAGGCCAAGCTTGACCCAGTTACGTTGCCCATTAAGGTCCAGGGCCCTGGAAGGCAAATGAATGAGAAAAGCCTCCCTTGCTTCACAGAGTTTGCAAAGTGCGCACATGGCACTGCCACACAGGGCAGGCAATAGGATTCCATTCTAGGCTTTCCCACAAGGGGATTCTACAAACAAACAGGCTTCTGTTGCAACACTGTGCCCAAAGAGCATGCCAGCATAGAAACCAGGGGCTCGAAAGATGCCTGCTGCCACTGGCTTCCCCGTGAGGATGACCCACACTAACACGACCCAGGGGCTCTGCACAATGACAAAGGTGTCCCTGCCCTCCTGAGGGCCAGCTTCCCACCACACCTGGGTTCGTCAAGCAACAGAACATACTATCATAATTATAAAAGGAGGACACACATGCGAAGGTTCCAGAACAAGGCTAGCTCACAGTGAGGCTCACAAATGAGCAAGGACTAGGAAGTGCAGTGAGTGGGTATGGCAGCAGATTGGGGTCGGCACTGCTTTCAACAGCTGTCAGGCTTCCTTGATTTCAGGGACTTTTTCAATTTATGGGGACTAATGAAAGATATACCAACTGATCTATTGCCTACCAGTTATATGTGCAGAATGGTCTAGACCCATTATGATTTGGGAAATCAAACAGCTAGCTGTCTTCTGCTCAATTAAATCACTTTACTACTCCCTGCCCCTGCCAAACCTGGGCACTAGGTCCCTCTCAGAAAACAAACCAATTAACAACAGCAACAACAACAACAACAACAAGAAACCTCAAAAAAAAACAGCAGCTGATGGGGAAAACAAACAACCCCCCCCCACACACACACACAAAATCACTGGATGTTATTCTATTCCTTTCCACTGCTAGAGAATAAGATTAGAAGTCACTGGTATGTTTAGTCTTACAGTATTCAAACCAACTATGCTGGGAGAAGGGTTTGGTTACAGATGAAGCAGAGGCAGTCAGGGAACAATTGCGATGGCAAGTGGGTGTCAGGCACTGGGCACCCAGGGTGCAGTAAGGAGGGCCCTTGAAAGTTCCCTTAGGGGTTCCAATTATGTAGAGTGGAGACATTTCCTGAACCACAGAAGTCCTTGATGGATTTGGCTGGAGTCCCAGGCTTTGAAACCTGTATGATCACAGTCATTCAGAAGCAAACCCCATTCTGACCAGGTATTCTCAGAGGATGGTAAGCATGTCCTAAAAGCAATCCCTCGCCCCACTTACAGACACATGAACTGTGAAAAACTGAAGATTCCTATTTCCTACCATACAGCAGAGAGCTCATACTGGCTTAGCCAATATTCTCTGCCACTTTGGAGTCAGTACAGCTCCACAAGGAAGACAGATGAAAATGGAGGGCTGGGGGGAGCATGTGAGCAGAAACACAGTTCCTCTGTGTCCCAGACATCCCCAGTGCACCATGGCTCTTCTGGAGGTCCCAGAGCAGCTGTGCTAGTAACATGTCCTCTTCCTGCCTTTCCATGTAACCAGAGCTGAGAGTGAAAATTTAACACCCTATTAGTACAACAAGCACAGAGGGTGAGCCTGCAGCGAGCCTACCAGCACTGCAGATCAATCTGACAGCTCTTCTGGTGACCAGCCATTTCCCCAGCGCACTGCAAGATGTTAGGCAACATGAAACGAGGGTAGGAACTGGTCAGGACACCTGAGAAGATGATGGGTACAAACCAGAACCAATATGAGCTCACCTAGGAAGAAAAAAACTACTCAGGAAAGGCTCTCAACTAGGACCCTAGTTATAAAATCAAGAGGGGCCAAAATTTTTTTCTTTTGCTTTTTTGAGACAGGGTATCACTCTGTAGCCCAGGCTGGCCCTGGACTTGAAATGACAAGACTAAAAGCATCAGAACCACAATTAGCAGGAGCCACAAATTTTAGGTGAAAAGGCCGTGACCCAGAACCAGGTGTGCTGCTACACTCTCAGCTCCGCGGAGGTAGAAGCAGAAAGATGAGGAGCTCAAGTTCATCCTCCACTAGGTAATGAGTTCAAGGCCAGCCTGGGTTACATGAAACCCCTGCCTTAAAAAGGAGTAACAAACAAAGCCACAGTAGGACCTTGTCATCTTTTACAGAAAGAATATAATTCATGGATTAGCATACCATCCAAACATCTGTGTCTATACCAAAGTAACCTACCATAATAATTAGTACTGTTTTTTTTTAATTTTTTAAATTTATTTTTCTTTATGTGTATGAATGTACTGCCTGCATGCAGGTCTGTGCACCCATGTTGTGCAATGCTGCGGAGGTCAGAAGAGGGTGTCGGATTCCCCTGGAACTGGAGTTCTCCTGGAATTGGAGTTACAGACAGTTCTCAGCCACCATGTGGGTGCTGGGGATTGAACCCGGGTCCACTGCAAGAGCAGTCAGCGCTCTTAACTGCTAGGCCATCTCTCCAGCCCCAATTAGTACTGTTTAAATACCTATATATCTAATTGCTTGTGCTTCATTAGTAGGATTGAAAGGTTATTCCTGGACAAACTGTCAACCCATGAAAGGAAACAGCCAGAAGTGATCAGAGTCCAAAATGACATCTCCAGAGAAAGTAGACAGTTTTGCTTCTTGTCTACCAGTACCCTTTTTTTCTAAGCCTAGGAACAATCTGCGGAAGAGGGGGCGTGGTAGAATGTAAGGGCTGAGATTGGGGTGAATGGTGAAACTACAGCAACATAGTGTGGATACTTATTTGATCAACATGATTGTACATATAAGCCCCACCAGCTGGATGGCGGGAGACATGGGCTGTGTGGGTTTGGGCATAGCTGCTTGCAGATTGGCTTTACATGAAGGATGCTTGTACTCATAACTTATTACTTATTGTTAAAAAATAAAAATAAAAAATTGGAACACCCCCCAGGAACCCATAAAAAGAAAACAAAACTATTGTGCAGGAAAAATTGCACACAAAAATAATTGTATTATTTATGCACATAAAGAATGGATGTAAATGTGGATCAAATATATAGTATGGCCGGGCATGGTGGCGCACGCCTTTAATCCTAGCACTTGGGAGGCAGAGGCAGGCGGACCTTTGTGAGTTCAAGGCCAGCCTGGTCTGTAGAGTGAGTTCCAGGACAGCTGGGGCTACAGGGAGACCGTGTCTCAAAAAGACAAAAAAAAAAAAAAAAAAAAAAAAAAAAAAAAAAAAAAAAAAAAAAAAAAAAAAAAAAGTAACAAACAAACCGCAGGGGCTGGAGAGATGACTCAGTGGTTAAGAGCACTGGCTGCTCTTGCAGGGGACCCAGGTTCTAATTCCAGCACCCACACGATGGCTAACAACCTCCATAACTCCAGTTTCAGGGGATTCAGTGGCCTCTTCTGATCTCTGAAGGCATTACATGATATAGGTATACTTATACACATGCAGGCAATACATTCATACATATGAAATAACTAAATAAAATAAAAATTTTAATTAAAAACAGTTGGATGTGGTGGCACATACCTTTGGGCCCAGTACTTGGAGGCAGAGGCAAGTAGATCTCTATCAGATCAAGGCCAGCCTGATCTACGCAGCAAGTTCCAGGCCAGCTGAGGCAGTCACACAAACCTTTTCTGCAAAGAAGGCTTCTCTCCTTGTCCCCCAGAATCTCCTTCTGCTAACAACTCCTGCCATCCTGTTCTGTGAAAAATGACAGTGCAGCCCCAAGGATGACATTCCAGATAGACGGGCAGTGTCAAACCATCTCTCTGGCCCCTTTTCACCCACTTTTCAACAAATTAATCATCATAAGTACACTTAGAAGGTGAGCATCACTTAGACCCCCAGTCTCCAGTAGAGAACTCCATTTCCCACTGGGATTGTGCTTTCTTTCTGCTGACACTGGTTCCCCCGAAGTTAGCGCAGGATTGTATGGATAGTCTTTTGTGGCTCACTGTTTATATGAATTTGATGCCATGTACCATATACAACATTGTCTTGATTCCATCTCTTGGCCAACTACTTTGTAGTATTTTACTGTTTGTTTGTCTGTTTTTGTTTGAGATAGGGTTTTACCTTGTAGCTCAGGTTAGCCTTTAACTAGTACTGGTCCTCCTCCCTCAGCTCTTAAGTGCTGGTGTTACAGGTGTGCATCACCACACCTGGCTCATTATAGTATTTTTTGTTTGCTTTGGTCTTGTGTTGGGGATGGAATGAGTTCAAGGACAGCCTGGGTTACATGAAACCCTCGCCTTAAAAACGAGTAACAAACAAACCCCACGGGCTGTACATTCATACACATACATAAATAAATAAAATTAAAAATTAAAAAAAAAGATAAAATAAGCAGTCGGGTGTTGTGGCGCATGCCTTTAATCCTAGCACTTGGGTGGCAGAGGCAGGCGGATCTTTGTGAGTTCAAGGCCAGCCTGGTCTCCAGGACAGTCAGAGCTACAGGGAGACCCTGTCTCGAAAGGACAGTGCTCTTAACCGCTGAGCCATCTCTCCGGCCCCTACACTGTTTTTTTTTTTTTTTTTTANAAGAGAGAGAGTAAATGGACTGAGGGGAGCGATCGGGAGAAGTGAGAGAGCTCACTAGAGTTAGTCGAAGTCCTGCGCTCGTGGAATTCGAGACGAGATCCCAGATTCCACCGTTGCTCTCTGCTTCTAGTGCTAGGAACAAAGCATGGCTCACCCACCACACAGGAACCCAAAGTCACACTCTAATATCATGCTCAGAATGTTACGAAGTAAAGTGTCTCCTGTAGGTTGGGGTCGGGAGCATGTAATTGCTAGAATCTACCAGCACGGGCTGTCTGGGGGGGAATGGCTCAGCTGCGTAGTGACCCTGTTCAGTTTCTCATATGTTCATACACTCAGAAGAGAGAGAGGGATAGGGGCAGAGAGGAGAGAGAAAAAGAATGAGAACTTGGAGTCTTGTGCATAGAAAGCACTCAAGTGACAGGGGCAAATCCTTTCTAGCTAAAAAAAAGTTGGTTGGTTGTTGGTTGGTTGTTTGGTTGGTTGGATTTTATCTTTTTGAGACAGGTATCCTGTAGCCCCATGCTGCTGGAATTTCATGAGATCCACCTGCCTCTTATTAAAGGTATGTGCTACCATTCGTTGCACGGGTTCTGGAAGACATGTGCTGTATGGTTTTTTGTACAGAGAACATACTGGGTCTTTTGATGTAGTATTGATGGAAGAAGATTGAAGCTTATTAATATTTTTATTAATTTTTAATATCTTTTTAACAATTTTCATTTTCTGTTTATACATGAATGGTACTGGTCTGCATGTAGTTTGTGCACCCGAGTTCGTGGAATGCTGTCTGGGAGGCTCAGTAGATGGTGTTGGACTCTCCCATGGAACTCGCGAGCCTTCTCCTAGCATTGGAATTACGAGGGTTCTCCAGCCCGCCAGTTCTCGCGGGTGCTGAGATTGAACCACCAAGGTCACTCTTGCAAATGTAGTAGTCCAAGCGACTTCTTAACCGCTATGGCTGTGTTCCTCCAGCCCCCCCCCTTTTTTTTTTTTTTGGTCTTTTCAAGGAGCAGGGTCTCGCCTGTGCCCCAGCTGTCCCTGGAACTCCACTCTGTAGACCCAGGCTGGCCTTGGAACTCACAAAAGATCATACCTGCCATCTGCCTCCAAAGTGTCCGGATAAAGGCGTGCCCCACCACGCTGGCCTATTTTTTTTCCTTATTGTGTATGAAATGTTAAACTGTCTGCATGTAAGTTTGTTGCACCCGTACGTCATGCACTGCTGTGTGGCAAAGAATAGGGTCGTTGGGAATTCCCCCTGGGATGGGGAGTCAAAGATGGTTCTCAGCTGCCATGTGGGGTGCTGGGGGATCGAACCTGGGTCCTCAGCAAGAAAGCCATCGGCACTCCTCAACCACTAGCCATCTTCACCCTAAGATTGTTGTTTAAATAGAGGATTGTGGTTTTCGGTTTTTTCATGTCCCATTCCATAAGCCTAACTCTTTATGGGAGTAGAGAATTTTATAAGGAGAATATTGCTTGACTCATTGCTTTCCGGTGGCAACAATGTGGAGCAACTAAAGGGCTTCCCCCTCACTTTTCTTCACATACAGGAGTTCACATTATTAGATGGCTGTTGTGTTCATGTTGAGCTACCCGAGCCACCTGTCCCTACATCAGCATCATTTAACTCCCTGACCACCTTTTTTTTATTCATTAATTTTTTTTTTTTTTTTATTTTTTCTGTAGTGTAGACTCAGACTTTTGTCGCCATGCAGTTTTGTGCACCGTTCAGTGCGTGCAACCGCCGTGGAGGTCACGAAGAGGGTGAGTCGGGGGGGAGTGCCCCTGGAACGGATTTTTTTTTTTGGTTGCTGAAATTTTCTGCACATTTGGGGTAGGCTGAGAGGACGGATCGTGGAGCCATCTAAGTGGTCGGGTTCCGTGCGATTCTCTCGCCTTGAACCGAGTACGGCCGCGCTTTAAGCGCCGAGTCACTCTCCTCAGCCCCCCCTGACCACCTTTGGTGCACAGAAGTAACTGTGTCGTATGGAGGTAGAGATAGTACTACAGTACTATGACCCAAGTCACAGGGTTTGTCAGTCTGGATTCTGAGCCACATCAGTCAGATTACAAAGCTTAAATCAAGGATGACTTGAACTTCTTATTCACCTCCCAAGTGTTATAATTACAGGAGTGCAACAGTTGCCGTGGCTCCGGGTAATTGCATGCGGTGGAGTCCTGGCTTAGCTCGTGGATCAACCACCGTAGATGTTGTACATGCATTGCTAGAGCAGAATCCTCTAAGATAATTGAGTCCCGTCCCCTCACTCACCTGTACAAAAAAAACAAAAGACAGCTTAAAAATTCATAACAGTGTAATCTTTAATCATATTCATAAGTTCCATACCCCACAAACCCAACGCACGAACAAACAATGGGGAACTTCCTTGCCCTTTTCGTTTCCACTGTCTTTTTGCTTCTTAGTGCTACCTACATGGACACAGGAACCCATATCAGCCATACTCTGAAATAAATGAATTACTTTCCTCTCCCTTAGCTACCGTTATAGGTTGCCCGAATAGTCCTCAGTATGGGTGTGGTTGCCACATGAGCCCTTCATCTCAATTTCCTGTTGAGAGTATTGATGTGCTGGCCTTCGCACCTTAGGCAGATCTTAGGTACTCCCTCTAGGCTGCTCCGTAGAAGTTTCATTAGTGGCGGCTATGTTATAATCCAGAAGACAGCGATTTCACAGCCTCTTCCTCTTCTCAGTCCCTGATTGACTTTTGACTTTATTATTGTTTTGGGTGTGGGGGTCGGGGGTCTGGTTATAAGACAGGGTTTCCTTATAGTCCCAGACTCGTGCCTGGAAACTCGCTACTTGGTTTGACCAGGCAGCTTCTAGGGAGCTTTTACAATCTTTCTGCTCCGTTTCCAGTGTCCCTACCTTCTCCTGTTAGAGGCGAGTGATAGAGGACGCGTCCATTAAGGGCTGAGCTCTCCAATAATACAGAGTCTCAGCATTTTGGAAAGTCCAAGGAGTTTATGAGGCAGTTCATTAATGTGATTGCTGTCCCTTGCAAAAGAAGAATAATTCGCTCCTAGGGTGCGAAAGTGCCTGAGAGCTACGTAACTATGATAAAGTAGGGTAACACAAATATTTAGACAGGCAGTTGGCATACATGTCCTCTTAGGCAAAACAACAGCAGCAGATTACCGCCCCCGTCCCCTGCTCCCTCTTCTACTGACCTCCACCCTAACCCTGGGCTTTTGAGACCAAGTCTTTCAGACCATGAACATGCAATTGCTATGCCTGTGCAGCAGGAATTCTCCCGTATAGATTCAACGTCAGCTGGTTACCCATGAAGTATGCTACTATTACAGTTAGGAACTATGTTGCCTGGCAGATGGCTTAAATCCTTTGGCTGAACTTAATACGATGTGAGGTGCTAGACAGTCTAGATAAGGTTGAACTCTTTCTTGTAAAGGAGTTAGATCATTAGAAGTGTACCGAATTTGTTGCTTCAGTTAAGCATGACCGGGTTGCTGTATCCCAAGCGGCTGTGGCATGCATTTGTCCAAGAGTGGGCACATCCCAGTGGGCAGGGCCAAGCCTTTTGGGGTACATGGTTCTTCTAGGACCCCACATTCTCCACATTGAATTACTTAGTAAGCTAACAGGCTTGAGTGTGGCTTTGTGCACTTTGGGTTGTCTTCTGAGGTCATCTTAGCCAATGCCAGCAGCCCAGTGTGCTTATTTTAAACTTTGTCCTCCTCTTGTCCTCCCTGCCTCCTTACTTGTTGCGATAGGAAAGTTGCTCAAAGATATTACAGACTAAACAGGAAAGTGACTTATGCCTCACCCCGGATTATAAGAGAGTAAAAGACTGGAAGATGGGCCAGAAGGGACAAGGCTGACCTGTAAACTATGGCAGTTTGCGGATCGTCCCTCTTCATGGGTTTATTAACTCTCTGGTCAAGCAGCACCCATAGGTCTACAGAGCACTCTGCACCACTCTCTTTTTTTTTTTGTGTTGTTTGTACGTTGCTTTGAGACCGGATCTCCCTGGTAGCCAACAAGCATGCGCTGGAATTTGCTTCTGTAGACCCAGGCATGAGCGTTTGAACTCACAACAGATACTGGCCGTGCCTCTCTCTGCCTCCCTAGTTCTAAGATTTAAGGCACACTTTTAAGTGAGTCCCCTTGCCCTGTTGCACTGCGCTGAACAAGTTGGAAATGAAGCCAGATTGGATTGCTAGAGACATACCTGCTTTAATTTACCCGAACTCTATTTGCTTCTTCATACATATTGTCAGTAGATCACTTAAAGAACAAGGTCAATCATTTCATTGGTTTAAAACAAGTTTTTCCCCCATGTGAGCTTCAAAATAATCGGCTTTCAGAAAATTGGTTTGAGGGGCTGGAGAAGAGTGACACGTGGAGGCTAGAGTACCAGCGTTAAGGGAGGTGAGCTAAGCAGAGGACCCACGGAGTTCAGAGCATTGCCGCGGATAATTCTAGTCACCGCCACGACATTGCGGTAGGCATAGGAATCTTATTAAGCTCACGGGTCGGACTATGGTGCGGTAGAGTCTTACACGAGGCACATCATGTGCATGGAGATCCTCACTAGAGGACGACCCTCTGAGGCTCAGAGAAAGCAGAGGCACGCCGAGAAATGATCTGAGAGTTATCAAGAGCCACAAGCAAACTAACTAACATACAAGAGAGGCCAAGGTGGTCCGCAGGAATCAGACATGGCTAGCAAGAAATGGCCTCTATTTTACCCTGGTGGATGCACCTCTCTGTCGCTCAAAGGAAAAAAAAGTGGAAATTTTCGGTCACAGTCACACTCTATTGCTTAAACTAGTATGTTCTTCGAGAGTCCTATGAGAAGAGGTTGGCCCCCATAATCCAAGAGGTGAGGGAGGTACATAAAGTCCACTATGAACTTTGCGCGAGAAGGACAAGAACTTTCCTTGGGTTTAAGGGGACTACTCTCACTATTTTTGTCATTAAGACTGTAAAGAATTGTTGTGCTTCTTGAGGATAAGAATGGAATGGCCATTGTTGAGGGAGTTCACAGTATAATAACCAGTCCAGGACATATCCTTATGACGGTAATTAGCGCATTTGAGCGGACGTCATCAGTTGCTCCGTATGGCTCTCATACAAGGCAATAAGCAGGGGAGAGGATCCTAATCTTCAGCTGAAGGCTTAGCGTTATAAATTAATATTGTATATGGGGATCCTCCATATTGTTGGTTATCTTTGAGTGTTCAAATCACCTAATATGCCCGCGCCCGCTTGTACGCATGTATATCAGACTGATCTGGACGCGTGCCAGCTCTCGAGAGCCTGGTACTCAAGGCCTGAGATTAGCCCTCCCCTGCCTCTCAGCCTTGCGGGCGAGGAGGGGCTGTGAGTTGAGAGGGCCCTAGGGGGCTCTCGTTCAGTGTTGAGCTGTTGCTCCCCTGGGCTTTGGACTGCTTAGCTGCCTTATAGCCCCCTTCTTTTAATGGTTGTGAGAGAACCGACTAAAGGGAACTTCTTAACCCCAGGGCAGGTGTCCGGGCTCCTTAGTAGTGTGTCCCTGCAATACCTGGAAAAGCCCGACGTAATGTGCTGTATGGCATAGGAGGGGTCTAAATGTTGGTCCGAACTCTGAGCAGGGCAAACCTCTTTTGGCCCGGTCATCGCTTTTTTTTGGAAAGAGGAAATTAGTAGTTTTCCACCCATGTTTGATCTTTCAAAGATGTCAGCCATCTCTGGGTATATACCGTTTATTATCCATGTAGAATATTTGGGAAACTTCCTGTTTACTCCAGTCCATCCCTGATTAAGGATGTGGATAGCCATTATGTTCTGCGTTAAATTTATAAGTAAGACTTGGCCTGCGGTAGTCCTTATCTCACCTCAAAGTTCCCTCAGTCTTTGGAGTATCCTAGAACACACGTGGGGGCAGTCCTAGCCTATTCACCACGCCTAGGAGGGTTGCTCGAACTTTATTCGCTATAGTCACCAAGCCAAGGGCTGCAGTGTTGTAGACTATTTATTATAGGGCAGGGCCAAGAAACAAACACCTTGTCCTGGGAGCCTCCCCAAGTTGGTGTTGGTATGTAACAGAAAAGATGCTAGTTTGTTTGTTCGCTATTTCAAAATCCTTCTGCAATGCAGAGGACGTGAACAGAACTAGTAAGCACGCCAACACGCACTTCGTGGTCGAAGGCTTCAGAATGCTCAGGTGGCTTATTCCCCTTAACTGAGAACGCGTTCAGGAAAGGCAGGGTTAAGGCAAACAACGGCGGTGGCTCGGCGCTCCCACTCCTCCGTCCTACCGAGCATGTTCTAGGACCAGGCTGGGGCTACGGGAGACCCCTTCTAAAAAAAAAAAAAAAAAAAAAAAAAAAAAAAAAAAATCATCTTTTTTTCCGCACAGTCGCTTGGGCTTGGCTCAGGTTGGGCCCCTATCAAACCCCTTATAATATCTGCCCTATGAGTTCTCCTAATGTTGCTGCTCCTGGAACGCCGGCTTGACAGGGGCCGTGGGGGGGGAGGGGGGCACGGGACTGGTAATATATCACTTGATGAAGCGCCTTGGTTGTTGGCGTAAACAAATAAAAGTCCCTGACGACGCAACCCGGAGAGGGCCCCCATAGAACCTGCCACCCGGCCCCATTCCATCCCACGAGGGGCAACGGTGGGAAAGGCAACTATTTGGGGTGCCCTTAACAAACTGTAGTTGAGCTCCCAGAGACAGGGCCCATGAATGTGCTCTCCTTTCCAGAATTATACTTGTCCTTACCATTATTTGGGACTATGCATGCCACATTGACAGACAAGTAAAGTCATCGGATAAGCACAGGGAATGAAACACTATACTCCCTCGACTACGCAAGTTGAGGTCGAACCCTACTAGGATCCCTGCCGCAGCAGAGCTTTCTGCGAAGTGTGAGAAGGCGTCGAGACTAAAAGATGATACATATGAAAAAGAGAGCAATTGAAGGATCAGGACTTGAGGTGCTCTCAATTTTCCCGCAGTTAGGGGAAAATGCCTCTTCACGTTTGGTAGAGCCAAATGGCCCACACATGTGGACTAATTATGAGCTGGTAGTAGGTAAGTAGCAGTTCTGGCCTGCAAGTTCTGTAGTCAGCTCTCTTGTAAGCAAGCAGTAGACTGGGGTTCTTGGCCTGACAGAATCACTCTGTATGAGGACGTTGGTTATGTATTGTAAGAGCTCTCCGTAGCTAAGGTCCTGGATAAATTGGTTTGGGAACGGCAGGGAGGCTAAATGAGTACTGTTGTGGAAAAGAATATAGCACAATGGGTCCGAGCTTGGAATAACGTGGAAGCAAAGCCCTATGGAAGGATACCTTGGATTGTAAGGCATTTGCCACATCGAACACCTCTGGGTCCCCTTACGTAGGTGCCTAAGGGCGAAAGCAACGAGTATACATTGGTTAGTAATGTCACTGAGGTAAGAAAACCGGTAGGCCCGGACGCATGGGGCTCCGGCAGGCCTTTAATCCCGAGCACTGTGGGTGGATCTCTCTGAGTTCAGCCAGACGACCAAGTCTGGTCTACGCCACCATAGTGAGCCTTACTCAGGACACGCTGGGCATGCCTACTCGGAGGCTATCAAGACCCAACCCAAACAGGAACAGAGAGTCCGGCGAGCCTGTCATCAAGAGAGCCATATAAAGTATATTATTTCAAGGTACACACACTCATCACGAAGTCACAAACACAATATGTCAGAAGACGAGACTGAAAACCAACTGCCCTTAGCAAATTGCCGTCTCGTGTGCCACATACTGAGTGAGCATGTGATAGAGAAATGTGGTGTAGGCGATAGTGACTACTTACTCATCAATGGGAAGATTGCGTTAAATGCAGTCAGTAAGAGAAGAAAGACGATGAGTAGCATTGAGCTTTGACGAGGAAAGATGGCTGTAGAGCCTCAGAGGACATCATCGAGTATAAGCAAAGTAAAGACAGAACAGATGCCTGCCTTAGAAAAAAGATCATAATCTAAAAAAAAACACAAAGAAATACCGACTATATCAAAAAAAAAATTTTTTTTTTTAAAAAGATATTGGATTATTCCTTTGTGTAAACCGTGTCATTTCTCGTTATGGCCCAAAATGTAGCCTCTGAAAATTGCCCAAATTAATATTCCATATTCCAGCCCTTTAGCTCTGTCAAAGTCACTTCCTCCCTTGAGTGATTCTGCGGGCCCAACTTCTCTGTAAGTTTTGATGTCAAAGCAAGTTGGGGCGTAAATGCATATTGGGCAAATTAAACATACTCTATACAACAATTATTCTGTGAAAGGGGTGCCGTTCATTCGGCAGAAAACAGATAATTGGACGTTGAACACACTGTGATGAACTTCTGCTCCACAAACACCCAGCCTGGTCAACTAGGCGCACACACCTTTCCACCTCCCCTGTAACACCCCCCCACGGCGCGCCTGGCCCTCCCCTCTCCCCCCAACCTCCCCCCACACACGAATTGCCCCTGCCCCCTCTCGCCCCCTCCCACGCCTCGCCTCCCCTTGCACCCGTGTATCACCCAGCGTGCCGTCATTTCCCTCTTCCCTCCTAACGCCCAACTCCCGCCCCCACCGCTTCCCACGCCTCATGGAGAATAGTTGAGATAAGACTGAGAAGAGATAGAAAAGTAATGTTGGAGCAGATTTTGGTAATGGACTACGAAGCATATGCCCCTTCCCGAGGGCTGGTGGGTGGGGCCTAGGAAGAAGAGAACTGGGCCCGAGAGCAATAACATCGAGGTAGTCCTTATCCTTCGATTCCCTGTTAACACCAAAGTACACTAAATCTAAATAATTTAGTTGTTAGTAGTCAACCTAAAAATATAAATCACTTCTCTATAGAGCGGGAGACTGGGGGCTTACATCAATGCCCTGATAAGCTCCGAGGGGTGCATGAGTCAGATAGACCTTTAATTTTTTTCTCACGTGAGCTGAGCTTTGAGGCAGCTCTGTTCTTTTGGGAAGCGATGGCAGTGTGAGGCCAACTGGGCTTATGAGGTGTCCATCTGTGAGACCATTGCTTCAGTCCAGGCCTGTCTGTCTATGGAAATGTGATAGTCATAAGCAAGTTCCGAGGTCCCTAGATTCCACCCTCGGTTGGCTCTACACGCGGATGGAATTGCTCCCCTTGTCTCAAAAAAAGTCACGTAAAGGGATGAATGAAGGAAGGAGATTGAGCTGTGGCGTAAGTGAACTAAAGCTCAGCCTATATACCACATTAAGCTAGGACCTGAAAAACCCACTTCCTGCAGTGTTTTTGTGGATGAACAAATGTCTTGAACGCCCTGATAATGGAGTAGATAGGAGAAGAAGCCAAGTAGAGAGGGATCAATGATGTATGATTGGAAACGTAGAGAGTAAAGGGCGAGAGTGATACCCTAGAGGAATAAATCACATTATACACACTATCTAGTTAAATCATACGTTATAAGAGTAAAATTAAATAAAATAAAAATGAAATGTAACTACACCGAGACAGTCTGTGTCTTAAATCTCTGGGCAATCTCTGGGCTACTTGGGCACCTATAATCCAAGATATAACTTTGAGTGAGATTCGGGAGGAGATCAGTCATAAAGGATTTGCCAGTAGTGGTTGTGCAACGGAGTCGCCGCAACCATCACACACAGCAACACTAACGAGAACTTACACACAAGCAAGCGAGATAAGCATTTACTCACTCCCCCCAAATAAAGAATGGTTGGCCACTTTTAATATTTATTATTGAAATGCTGTATTCTTAGCCTATGTTGGTGTTGTGCTAGTGTCAATGCGCGAGAGTAGACAGGGTCTCTCAGCACTCTCTGGGAAAGGCCAGCTGGCCCCTGGAACATGCAGCTAATGTACAGGCCGGATCTCAAAGTGCATGGTCTTCTGAGAAGGTACAACAGCAACAAGGACGGATCTGGTTCGTACCTGCCCAAATACTTGCCCTCCTGAATGCTGGGATTAAAGGCATGCCTTTAATTCTAGCTCTTGGGAAGCAGAGAGGCAGGCAGGAAATCCTAATTCAAAGACCCAAGGCACCTGCAAATAAGATGAAAATAAATTAACATAAGATGTTTTTCAGGGAACTGGGAGCATTATGTGATGGATGGCTCGCTGTAGGATTGTACTAGTTTTTGCACAGAAGATCCCCAGGTTTGACCTCTAGTCCTGCCTGTCTGCACGAAGCAGATGTCTGGGCGAGCGAACGAAGCTGGTCCCCCCCCCCCCCACCCCCCCCCCCCGCCCACCCCATTAAAAACCCCCCTACAATAGATGTCCAGAGGGATCTGACCCTACTTCTGTCCTCACCAGTCACTGGCTAGTGCACTACACAGCACTGTACTTCATTCATTGGGGCCCCCCCCCCCCCCAATTTGCCCCCCCCCCCCCCAATACAGCCCCCCCCCAAAAAAAAAAAAAAAAACCCCCATTTAAAATATTAAAATAAAAATCAAGCAAAAAATTAAAAAAAAAAAAAATGCTTTTTAAGCAAGGTGTGGCAGCACATGCCCCTTTAAGGTGGTCAGTCACAACGTCAGAGACAGAGTGCAGCCAGATGCGGTCTGTGAGATCTATGGCCAGTCCTGGTCTAACATACAAGATGATTTAGTGCGCATTCTGTGCCGTTGTATAACTCCATTAGGAAAGAGCCATCTTGTGTCGTCAAGAAAAGTCAAAGACCGAAACGCCCAAAAAAGGCAAAAAGGCCACGGCACTAAAAGGAATAGCGCTTAAATGGATTGGAGTTCTCAAGCGCACCAAGAACTGGGGGTGTATTCTCACATGTGAATCTCTTGTTCTATTTAATTTGTTGAGTGTTTCGCAATGTGCTTCTATGTGCGGCTTTTAGGGAGTAAGTTAATCAGTCATTCCTGTATTTGCGGAGAAGAAATTCGCAGTGTCTTGTTTTCCTATTTTATTTATTTTTTATTTAGAGAGGTCTTTTTTCGAGTACCAAGGTTCCTGTAACGCCCGCCAGAAATAGAATATCAGCATGGGGGAGAGGCGTGGCGCGGGGGCACTGCTAGACCGCAGGGACGTGAGACTCGTTGGAATCCATCACAAAGATCTGCTGCCTCTGTCTCACAAGTGACAGGATTAAACGGGCAGATTGAGTAGCCAGACAGATGCCTACTGCGCAAAAATTGTGAGTTATCTTGGCCTAATCGAACCATTCTTCTGTAAAAACATCGCACAGTGCCAAGGATAACAAAAGACGCACCCTGGGGTGTGGGGTCTGATGCTAGTAGGCACCCTCGGTTTGATTCCCCGGCAGCCGCACACCCACACAATGAGTGGCTAAGATAGGAGCCAGCATACACCGTTGTCTGGAACTCTCCCAGTTTCATTTCTCGTTCTGACCTCTGTCGGGAGCATGAACATCGGGGTGCACATTACCACCAGCACCCATGTCGTACAATATATTTATCACATCAACAATAATAAAAATAAAATAAATATAATTGCCAAGTTTTTTCTGGCGGGCAAAGGTGGCAACCGAATGACTTTGGATGAAATCGTCCCCAGCAGGCCTCTCCTGGAACGAGGCCCCCTGTCAGAGGCAGGCAGATTCTTTGTAGTTACAAAGGTCAGCCTGGTTCAACACATCACTAGAGTTTTCCAGGACAAGCCCCAAGTATAGTGAAACCCTGTCTACAAAAAAGACAAAAAAAAAAATGGGAAGCCAGTTTTTCTTACCCAATCTTTTTCAATGCATGTTTAAATGGAAGGTTTCCAACTGATTTTGAATAAAGTTTAAAGCTTCATTTACAAAGTAATTCAAAACTGTATAGTGTTCTAAGATAAGTATAGTATTGAAATACTTTGTAATGTTCAGCAAAGGTATATGTACTGGTACTTTATCTAATAGAACAATGACCTCTATACATAATGCTAAGGGTAATGTTCGTTCTGGGGGGAAAAAAAGCACAAAAACAACTGAAAAACTCAAATAATAAACACAAAAGGAGAAAAGTGAAAGGAAGTTAAAATTTTATTTTCGTGGGCTTTTTCTTGGGCCATAGTTCTCTTTGTGTGTGTTGGGTTCCTTTTGGAGTAGGGGGGAAGGATTTTTTTTTTTTTGTCTTTTTCTGTCTTTTTTTTTTTTTTTTTTTAAAAAACAAAAACAAATGGATCATATAAATAGCAGACCACTAGTTTCTGGATTCAACAATCTACTATTATCAACATCCCTTATTAACAAGTTATTAGACATACTTATAAAAGCAATATTAACAATGTAAACAAATTGGTAAGAAATTTTTGAAGGTTGCTTCCAGATTATGTTAATAAGTTTTGTTGCACTTGGGAAATGGTAGAGGATTAGCTTAGTAACTGGTTTAAGGCACTGGCTGTTCTTAGAGGGAACCCAGGTTCAAATCGGCCGCCCCCCTTTGGCCAGCCCCCGGGCCGTTGGGGTCGGCCGGGAGTTCCGGCCTTCCTCACCACTCCCCCAAAAAAACGCCCATTTTATGGCGGGATTGCTGAGCAAAATCCCAGCCACCTATTCAAATGGTTGCCAAAGTTCCAGGGGACATGCCAAACAACCGGCTCTTTCCTCTGACAACTCGGTATAGGGCATTAGCAGGCTTCTGTGGAAGTTTCAGACACAGCCTGGGTCCACATGTGAGTTTTCAGGCCGCCTACGGGCTACAGGAGAGTATTTTTTCCCACCCATGTTCTGAAGCATTCACCTCCTGGTGTTCTAAGAAGCAGAATAGGGGCTGGAGAGATGGCATAGCGTTAAGAGCGCCGACATGCTTTGCAGAGGATCCATGTTTCTATCCCAGCATCACCTGGTGGCTGAAACCGTGTAAACTCCGATCCAGGGAATTGACACCGCCTGTTCTGGCACTGCACAACTGGGTTGCACAAACCTACATGCAAGCAGTATACTCATATATATAAAAGTAATAAATATTTTCTTGAAAATTAATTCATTGTTTCTACAATCGTGGGAAACTTACAAGTAGCCAAGCAGCATGTCCAGGTAGCACACCCTCCTCCCAGCTACACCTGCATCTCCATGGAGCCTGCTGTCTCTACAATTCTGAGAAACTTGTATTTTCCTTAATCAAAACTTTGTGTTAACGGAAAATCTCTTTGTTAACTGACCTGCCCCTGGTCTGGTACAACTATGGTGATCTGATATAACTATGGTTATATCATGCCCCTGGCATGATATAATTGTGGTTGTAAGCTTCATAAACCCTGCCCTGCTTCTCCTCAGGACTGAGAGTTCTTTGGGACATTAGCCCACTCTCTGACCACTGGTTATTAATAAAAGACCCCTAATTCAACTGTTCATTCCTCTGTGCATCTCACTCAGTAGTACAGTATAACAAACAAAAAGTTGGGGAGGCAAAGTATGGTGGCACACTCCTTTAATTCCACATTTGGGAAGCAGAGGCACACAGATCTCTGTGAGATCAAGGCCAGCCTGATCTACATATTGAGTTTTAGACCATCTGGGATTACACAAAGACCTTGTCTCAAAAAAAAAAAAAGAAAAAAAAAAAAACCCCACCAAAAAAAAAAAAAAAAAAAAAAAAAAAAGCCAGGCATGGTGGCACATATGTGTGTGTGTGTGTGTGTGTGTGTGTGCGCATGTGCACACACACAAATATATGACTTCGCAAAGGTCACCAGTAGCCAGAGGGTAGCCAGGGAAAAAAATGGAAACAATGGTATGAAACTAGAAGGGAAATGGATATTAGGAATGCTAATCAATAAAATGAATGGTTCATACAAGTAAACATTTGTCATCACAAAAACACTGCAGAATGTTCAGCTTTATATGGGATGTCTACGCCACAGCCCTCCCATCACAGCTCAGGGACAATCATGGAAAAGGGGGTGAAAGACTCTATACTATTTTACAACAGGCCAGTTGCATGTATGAACACAAAGCAGTTGTCACAGCATGCACAAGACCTGCTCAAACTCAAGCCAGAAAAAAAATCTCATCATCAAGTGGGAGCTATAGGCATGATGTCTCACCCCCTAGGTGAGGGACAATTAACAACTGATAGCTGCTGGGAGAAGGAAGCTGACTGTGTTCCAGTGTATGGCCACACACCTGAGAGCATATGGATAGCACAAACTGAACGTCATGGCTTAAAAGAATGACGCACGCCTTTAATCCTAGCACTTGGGAGGCAGAGGCAGGTCAATCTTTGTGAGTTCAAGGCCAGCCTGGTTTACAGAGTGAGTTCCAGGACAGCTGGGGCTACAGGGAGACCCTGTCTCGAAAAGACCAAAAAGAAAAGAAAATGCCTGGACATAAAATTGGGGGATCTGGGAGGAGCTGGGGGGAATGAATATGATCAGAATACATGGTACAAAATTCACAAAGAATAATTTAAAAAAAAGTATTGTAGAAACTTTAAGGCAGCTTCCTTTTGTGGTACCTTAACCTCACATTACCCAATGCGCAGAAGTCTAGCCACATGACCATAGGACACCTAAGCATTGTTCATTGTTTTCTTTCTTTTACTTTATTTATTTTTGGGACAGGGTCTCTCTGTAGCTCCAGCTGTCCTGGAACTCACTATGTAGACCAGACTGGCCTTGAACTCAGAGAGATCCACCCAAGTGCTGGGATTAAAGGCCTGCAGCACCATGCCCGGCCTACCGTTTTCTTACCTCAGTAGACATACTAACAATGTATATGTAAGGCTTAGGCACCTACGTAAGGTGCCAGAGGTGGTCATAATCTCAGGTACTTGTTCACGTATGAAGTGCATTATATACTTCACACAAAGTCCTTTCCCTGTTCCCAAACAATTTACAGACCTACAGGAGCACAAACACCTAGGCATCTACCAAACAGTGCTGTGTACCAAGACTGACTACAGAACTGAGGCCAGAACTGCTCTCACATACCTATAAGTCCAATGGATGCCAAACACTAGCCTCCTAACTGCGGGAAAATGGAGGCACCTCAAGTCTCGGCCGTCAGATCATCTTTATCTGAGCCTCTCACACTCCAGAAGCTCCCTGTGGGCAGTAGCATCTGCTGTGGAGGTGCTTACCTGTGGCTTCGATGTACTCAATGCATCTTTCAATAAAAATGGGGATCGGCTTCTCTGGAGTCACCACAGTTGTTAAGGGCACCCCAAAATAGTTGCTTTCCCACGTTGCCTTCGTGATGGATGGCCGGGGTTTGGGCTTTGGTTTCTGTCCAGGAAAGAGAAAAGCAAGCATGAAAACCAGGTGAATATCATGGGTGTCTGTAAGGGTTCCAGAGAAGAACTCATAGTAGGGTACAAACTACTGAAAAGATGATTTTTTTTTTGGAATTTTTGAGACAGGGTCTCCCTGTAGCCCTAGCTGTCTAGAACATGCTCTGTAGACCACGGTGGCCTTCAACTCTCAGAAATCCACCTGCCTCTGCCTCCCGAGTGCTGTGTGCGCCACTACGCCTGAGAAAGATTTAAAGCAAGACAAATAGACTTACTTGGCTCAGCATTTTCTGGCCCCCAAATATCACACAAGACACTGGAAAGTTGTCACACCTCGAGTGTGAGAGTGCATTATTAGAACAAAGATGTTTATAAGAACCAGGCCAAGTTTACTTAATAAAGTTAACAACATAATGGCTATCCACATCCTTAATCAGGGATGGACTGGAGTAAACAGGAAGTTTCCCAAATATTCTACATGGATAATAAACGGTATATACCCAGAGATGGCTGACATCTTTGAAAGATCAAACATGGGTGGAAAACTACTAATTTCCTCTTTCCAAAAAAGATGACAGCATGTGTTCTGTCAGAGTTGACAGCCCCATGAAAATTCCCTTTGACATACTTAGCCTGGGGTTAAATTCCTGGTGTTTTCCACATAAAGAAAGGGTAAAGGCAACTCATCAAACAGGACAAGTAACATGAGAGAGGCCTATGCCTCTAATCACAGCCCTTGGAAGGCTGAGGCAGGAGGATCAGGAGTACCAGGTCAGCCTGGGATACATGGTAAGGCCCTGTCTTAAAAACCAAAACCAACAAAATCCCCAAACAATATAATTCTGCCTGTTTTTCCCCTGAGTTGGCAACGGCAACTGAGCAAGTCCTACATGTATGTCCTTTTCTATTTCACAGTATTCCATTTTTCCAAGGAAAACAATTCTTACAGTCTTAAATGACAAAAATTAGTGAGAGTTTAGTCTTAAACCCAAGAAAGTCTGTCTCCAAAGTTCATACTGTTTCACCCTATAATACTGAGATACTGATTAAAAATTACTCAATTTCCTTTTTTCTTTTTGAGACAGGGTCTCCCTATAGCCCTAGCTGTCCTGGAACTCACTCTGTAGAGCAGGCTGGCCTTGAACTCACAGACATCTGCCTGCCTCTGCCTCCTAAGTGCTAGGATTAAAGGTGTGCACCACCATGCCTAGCTTAAAGACGATTCTTAGCCACCATGTGGGTGCTGGGAATCGAACCTGGGTCCTCTGCTAGAGCAGTCAGCACTCTTAACTGCTGAGTCATCTCTCCAGCCCCTCAAACCATTTTCATAAAGCTCTTTATTTTGAAGCTCACATGGGGGAAAAACTTGTTTTAAACCAATGAAATATTGACCTTTTCTTTAAAGTATCTACTACAATGATGAAGGGAAGCAAATAGAGTTCGGGTAAATTAAAGCAGGTATGTCTCTAGCAATCCAATCCGGCTTCATTTCCAACTTGTTCAGCGCAGTGCAACAGGGCAAGGGGACTCACTTAAAAGTGCCTTTAAACTTAGCACTAGGGAGGCAGAGAGGCAGGCAGATCTTTGTGAGTTCAAGGCCAGCCTGGTCTACAGAGCAAATTCCAGGACAGCTGGGGCTACAGGGAGATCCTGTCTCAAAAAAAAAAAAAAAAAAAAAGTGTGTGCAAAGTCTTTAGACCTATTTGGGATCTTTCCATAAAACCCATGAAGGGGCGATCCAACTGCCAGTTTACAGGTCAGCCTTTCCCTTCTGCCCATCTTCAGTCCTTTTACTCTTTATAAGGGAGCAAGTCACTTCCTGTTTAGTCTGTAATTCTTTGAGAACTTCCTATGCAACAAGTAAGGGGCAGGGGAAAAGGAGGACAAATTAAAAAGCACACTGGGCTGCTGGTTGCTAATACCTCAGAAGACAACCCAAAGGCAAAGAGAACTCAACTGTTAGCTTACTAAGTAATTCAATGTGGAGAATGTGGGGTCCTAGAAGAACCATGTACCCCAAAAGGCTTGGCCCTGCCCACTGGGATGTGCCCACTCTTGGACAAATGCATGCCACAGCCCTTGGGATAAGCACACTCTGGCTTTACTGAAGAACAAATTGGTAACTTATGATCTATCTTTACAAGAAAGAGTTCAACTAATCTAGACTGTCTAGCACCTACATGTATTAAGTTCAGCAAAGGATTTAAGCCATGCTGCCAGGCAATATGTGTCTACAGCTGTAATAGTAGCATGACTTCTATGGGTTAACCAGCTGCTTTCTGATTAGGTAGGAGGCCTGCTCCACAGGAAGGAATTCATGTCTGGTACTGAAGACTTGGTCAAAAGCCCAGGGCTAGGGTGGAGGTCATAGAAGGGAGCAGGGGAGGGGGGTGAGAATCTGCTGCTGTTGTTTTGCTAAGCAGACATGTTGCCAAACTGCCTTCTAAATATTTGTTTACACTCTTACATTAGTACTGCTCTCAACTTTCGCCAGAGAATATTCTTTTTGCAGTGGACAGCAATCAATGTACTGCCTCATAACTGGCTCAAAATGCTGAGACTCTGATTATTGAGAGCTCAGCCCTTAAGTGGACCGTCTCTATCACTCGCTGCAAGGCTGAGGGGACACTGGAAGAGGAGCAGAAAGAATGTAAAAGTTCAAAGCCTGCCTGGTCAACATAGCGAGTTCCAGGACAGCTGGGACTATAAGGAAACCCTGTCTTAAACAGACCCCCCCCCCAAAAAAAAAGTCAAAGTCAAAGGATGAGGAAGAGGAAGAGGCTGTGAAATGCTGTCTTCTGGATATAACATGCACTAATGAACTCACAGCAGCCAGGGTTACCTAAGATCTGCCTAAGGTCAAGCCAGTCAACAAATTCAACAGGAAATTGGAGAAGGGCTCATGTGGCTCCACACCTACTGAGGAACTATTGGCAACTGATAGGTACTAGGGGGAGGAGAAGTAATTCTTTTTCATGAGTATGGCTGATATGGGTTCCTTGTGTCCATGTAGGTAGCACTAAGCGCAGCAGTGGGGCAGGGCATTGTTGCAGCAGTATGGGTGGTGTGGGTGATGGAGAACAATGAATATGATCAAAATACACTGTATATATGAATTTAAGCTTTGCGGGGTGGGGGACGGGGCTCAATTAATAGAATACTTGCCTAGCATGCATGTAACTCTGGGGTTGATCCCCAGTACCGCATGAAACTGGGAGCGGCAGTGCACTCCTGTAATTATAACACTTGGGAGGTGAATAAGAAGTTCAAGTCATCCTTGATTTAAGCTTTGTAATCTGACTGATGTGGCTCAGAATCCAGACTGACAAACCCTGTGACTTGGGTCATAGTACTGTAGTACTATCTCTACCTCCATGACAGTACTCTGGTCAAAAGGTGGTCAGGGGGGCTGGAGAGATGGCCTAGCAGTTAAGAGCGCCGACCGCTCTTACAGAGGACCCGGGTGCGATCCCCAGCACCCACATGGTGGCTAAGAACCGTCTGAAACTCCAATTCCAGGAGAATTCCAGTTCCAGGGGAATCCGATACCCTCTTCTGACCTCCACGGCGTTGCACGACACGGGTGCACAAACTTGCATGCAGACAGTACATTCATACACATACAGAAATAAATAAAATTAATAATAATAATAAAAAAAAGGTGGTCAGGGGGTTAAATGATGTGATGTAGGGAAGTGGCTCAGTGTCATGAACACAACAGCCATCTAATAATGTGAACTCCTGTATGTGAAGAAAAGTGAGGGGGAAGCCCTTTAGTTGCTCCACATTGTTGCCACCGGAAAGCAATGAGTCAAGCAATATTCTCCTTATAAAATTCTCTACCATAAAGGTTAGTTATGGAATGGGAATGAAAAACTAAAGACCACAATCTATATTTAAACAACAATCTTAGGGCTGGAAAGATGGCCTAGTGGTTGAGAGTGCCGACTGTTCTTGCTGAGGACCCAGGTTCGATCCCCAGCACCCACATGGCAGCTGAGAACCATCTTTGACTCCAGTTCCAGGGGAATCCAACACCCTCTTCTGACCTCCGCAGCATTGCATGACACGGGTGCACAAACTTACATGCAGACAGTACATTCATACACATAAGAAAAAAAAATAGGCCAGGCGTGGTGGGGCACGCCTTTAATCCTGGCACTTGGGAGGCAGAGGCAGGCAGATCTTTGTGAGTTCAAGGCCAGCCTGGTCTACAGAGTGAGTTCCAGGACAGCTGGGGCTACAGGGAGACCCTGTCTTGAAAAGACCAAAAAAAAAAAAAGGGGGGGGGCTGGAGACACAGCCTAGCGGTTAAGAGCGTGGACTACTCTTGCAGAGGACCTGGGTTCAATCTCCAGCACCCACATGGCGGCTGAGAACCCTCTGTAATTCCAATTCTAGGAGAACTCCAGTTCCAGGGGAATCCAACACCATCTCCTGACCTCCGCAGCATTCCACGACCCGGGTGCACAAACCTACATGCAGACAGTACATTCATATAAACAGAAAATAAAATTTAAAAAATATTAAAAATTAATAAAAAATAAAATAATCTTTCATCAAACCTGCCATATTTCTCTGTCAAAATGAACACAACAGCATTGTTCTTCAGTAAACCCTAGGATTCCAGCCTGACATGGTAGCACATACCTTTAATAAGAGGCAGGTGGATCTCAGTGAATTCCAGGCCAGCTGGGGCTACAGGGATATCCTGTCTCAAAAAGACAAACCAACCAACCAACCAACCAACCAACCAACCAACCAACCAACCAACCAACTTTTTGTTTTAGCTAGAAAGGTTTGCCCCTGTCACTTGAGTGCTTTCTATGCACAAGACTCCAAGTTCTCATTCTTTTTCTCTCTCCTCTCTCCCTTCCTCTCTCTCTTCTGGTGATTAACTAGAGACTGAACAGGGCTCACTACCACTGAGCCATTCCCCCAGCCCCTTGCTGGTGGATTCTAGGCAATTACAGCTGAGCCATACCACAGGAACACTTTACTTCTAACATTCTGAGCATGCATATTAAGAACTTTGGTTCCTGTGTGGTGGTGCATGCCTTTGTTCCTAGCACTTAGAAGGCAGAGACAAGTGGATCTCTATGAATTCCAGGCCAGGGCTACCTAGTGAGTCTCTCTCTTTCTCTCTTTCCTCCCCCCAAAAAGAAAGAGGCTCAGTGAGTACAGTTGTTGAGAATCAACTCCTGCAAGTCACCTTCTCTCTCTTTTTTTTGTCTTTTCGAGACAGGGTCTCCCTGTAGCCCCAGCTGTCTTGGAACTCACTCTGTAGACCATGCTGGCCTTGAACTCACAAAGATCCGCCTGCCTCTGCCTCCCAAGTGCTAGGATTAAAGGCATGCGCCACCACGCCCGTCTACCACCCTCTGACTCTTGACCTCTACATGCACACCAAAGCATGCTTATACGCAAAAAATAATGAAAAAAAAAAAAAAAAAAGGACTTCGGAGTTGAATCGTAGGAAAACCCAAGCGAGGTGGGTCTGTGTGGCTGCAGAACCTGTGCTTATAAGCACTATGATGTATGTAAGCTTCTTTGAATAGTTCTTGGGCTAGGCAGAATGAGTAAAGGGATAAATAAATAAATAAATAAATAAAGGCATGTGGACCATCTAGAGAACTTTAAAGGTAATACAGACTAATTCATCTGTAACTTATTAGGGAACTTTTAAAAACATTTAATATTTTTTGGAGGAGAGGAGATAAGGTTTCCCTGTAGTCCCAGCTGGCCTGGAACTCACTATGTATACCAGGTTGACCTTGAGCTCACAGAGATCCACTTGCTGCTGCATTCTGAGTGCTGGGATTAAAGGCTTACACCACCATGCCCCACCTAAAAGATTTATATGTATGTGTGCCCATGGATGCCAGCAGGGAGTCAGATCCCTGGGAGCTGGAGTTAACAGGCATTTTTCAGCCACCTGATCTGGATGCTGGGATCTGACCTCTAGTCCTCTGAAAGTACAGTAAGCACTGTTAACCTCTGAGCCATTTCTCCAGCCCCAGTAATTTTGTTTTTAAGGACAGGATCCAGGCTGACCTCAGGTTCCTGATCCTCTTGCCTCTGCCTCCTGAGTGCTGGGATTACAGGCATGCTCCATTATGCCCAGCTTCTATCAGGCTTTCAACTTCACAGAGTATCACCCTAACACAGCTATGTTCAAATAGCTACAGGGCTACCTATTGAATAAGGAGCAGGCTTATTCCGTATGGCTGTGCTGGGGAGATGTGACAGGAAACAAAGCTAAATTAGACAGCTTTTCTTATCTTTTCCACCTCAGAGTCCAAGATCTAGTTCAATCCTTCAGTTTATGAATGTGGCAATGGAGACAAAGCTTTTGAGATAGCATCAAGTCCCTGTGCCGAATGGCACAGATTTCACCCCCACCTCCCTATGTGCCCTCTTTTTTAAGATTTAAACTCTGGATTACAGAATGCCAAAATACACCCTTCAGATAACTGAAGGCTCTCAAAGATTCCACAAAATTAGGAAAGGGATTCGTCCACAAGCAATCTAAGTCTTCCTAGTAAGGAGGTCATGCCAAGAGCTGGACTGGCTGCTAGAATAGCAACAGCCCAGGTCTGAAGGGTTACTGGGTACATTTCATCTGGAAATATCATTCTCCCAAATGTTTTTGCCAGATGTCTCCCGACTCCCTCTTTAGGGAGTCACAGGGAGCACTCTCAGCAGCAGATGCTCCCAACATCCATCTTCTTTTGAGGTACTCACTTAACAGGCTAAACTGGAAAAAGCCAAAGGAAGCCAAACCATAGAATGACCTACACATCTGTGCCTCAAGTGGAGAGTCCAACTGGGTCAAAAACAAACAAACAAACAAACAAACAAACAAAACAGGGCTAGAGATAGCATATATTGTTCTTCCCGAGGACCTGAGTTCACTGATCAGCAACTATGTCAGGAGGCTCACTAGTTCTTGCAGCCACAGCCCATTATTAAAGTAGAAACATTCAGACTTAGTGTTCTTTAAGCTGGCACTCATCAGCTTAGAGCAGCTTTGTTTAGAGTGGATAAGGAAGAGCACAAACCTGGCCTTCCATCCAATCCTCCTATAAGACAGGAAAGGGAAGGCAGGAATGTCACTCTAGCACAGAGTAAATGGAAATCTCAGCCGGCTGTTCTGAAGGCACGGAGCCTGGCAAGCAAGCCTGGTCATCCCGCCCATCTCCTCCCGATTCACTCTGGGAACTGCATTCATGACCAGCAGAGCTGAGGGCAAGATATACGGACAGGCACAGATGCCCTGCAAGGAATGCCATGAACACTGACTCTGGCCTTCCCAGAGCTGTGGATGTGTCTTCCTCTACTTGCCTGGCCCTTGGAAGAAGGGAGCTGACCTCACCTGGGCCCTGTGGAGGTACACTGCTATCACCAGGTGATCAAGAAGAGAAGTTGGCTCACCAGAGCAGGGAAGCACCGGAGCAGTTCTCTGTCCTTCGAACACTACCTATTTTATTTACTTATTTAATTTAAAGGAATAAGTTGCTGTAAGCTAAAGCAGATAGCTAAAAGATGACCTACTTTTCTCACCAAAACACTCTACAGAAAGTTCTTTAGGCTTAAACTAAGAAGGTAGTATGATGACATACATAATCCTAGCACTCAGGAGTCTCAAGCAGGACTCGAGTTTGAGGCCAGCCTGAGCTACATATATATAGTGAGACTACCTCAAAAATTATGGGGCTAGAGAGATGACTCAGCAGTTAAGAGCACTGACTGCTCTTGCAGAGGACCCGGGTTCAATTCCCAGCACCCACATGGTGGCTAAGAACCATTTTTAGTGTAGGGCGTGGAGAGGTATGCCTTTAATCTCAGCACTCTGGAGGTGGAGGCAGGGAGATCTGTGTGAGTTCAAGGTCAGCCTGGTCTACAGATTGAGCTCCAGGCCAGCTGGGACTAAAGAAAGACCCTTCTCAAAAAAAAAAAAAAAAGGCATAAAAAATAAAATAAATAATAAATTGAAAAAAATCCAATTTTACAAGTTCAAAACAATTTCTCAAAGTTCCAGTGGCTAGTCAGTCTCTCCATGTCCCCTTTGACCTCCATTTCACTAGACTCTAAAGGTAGAAACACATAGCATCATGCTGTTCTTAGGGTGACAACAGAGACATGGATTTTGTTTAAATAAACACAGTCCTTGGTTTAAATGAACAAACTTAATGGGCTAACAAACTGACTGTAAATATGCACATGTGAATAGTGAATATTTGCAATTTTCTTGCAGACTAGAGTCCAGAAAGCTCCTGGGAATGGTAGCTACAACACTGGGTTCAAGAGAACTCAGCTCCTCTACTATAGTGTGAAACTGGGCAAGATATCCGCCTACTGGCCTTGAATTCTCTGTAGATGAGTCTGGCCTTGAACACATGACCCTCATGTCTCTACCTCCCATGTGTCTGGATTAAAGATACATCTCCTGGGGGAAGGTGTTTGAGCCTTAGTCACGTGATCTCCAAAAGATGAATGATCTCTGCTTTCTGATCCAGCCAGGAATGAGGAATGGAGAAGGCCCCCCACTCCCACTGAGAGCCACTTGCGCTACCATGCCGTCTCTGCCATGAGATGAACCATATGTTCAAAATGTGAGCCCAAATCGATTCTTCCTCCCATAAAATAAAAAAGATCACCCAAGATAAGTGAAGAAATAATGTAAAAATGCCTGGAGGCGGGCCCAGCACACAGAAAATATTCATAAACTTTCCGTTATTGGGCCTGGTGGTTCTTGCATCTCCGTGGCAGCTATACTTCAAGGCTTCCTGTACCTGTTTGGACAGATCTGGGATTTTTTGTTTTGTTTTTCTGTTTCTGAGTTTCATACTGTAACTTGGAAAGCTCTCCCCACGAACTCTTCCATCTTCAGTTGCTTGCTTGTAGTCAGCTTTTTTGGGGTGTGTGTGGGTGTGTGTGTGTGTGTGTGTGTGTGTGTGTTCTTTTCGAGACAGGGTCTTCCTATAGTCCCAGCTTGCAGTCTGCTTTTTTTGTGTGTGTGTGTGTGTGTGTGTGTGTGTGTGGTCTTTTCGAGACAGGGTCTTCATTTTTTGGTGTGTGTGTGTGTTTGTGTTCTTTTCGAGACAGGGTCTTCCTATAGTCCCAGCTGTAGTCAGCTTTTAATGATCAATTCCTGGAGGAGCTTTGCTAGCAGTTGAGGGTAAAATTTGTTCAACCATGCATCACTGCCCGCCCCCTCCCCTCAAGCAATGTTCAAAATACATACAAATTCAGGGGCTGGAGAGATAGCCTAGCGGTTAAGAGCACCGAGTGCTCTTGCAGAGGACCCGGGTTAGATCCCCAGCACCCACATGGCGGCTAAGAACCGTCTGTAACTCCAATTCCAGGGGAATCCGAGACCCTCTTCTGACCTCCTTGGCATTGCACGACATGGGTGTACAAATCTACATGCAGACAATACATTCATACACATACAAAAATAAATAAAATTAGAAAAAAAAAACATACAAATTCAAGTTCAGAACCTATCATCAAGAACAGGTGAACCTAACCACCACTTACAGGGTACCTAGCACAACACCAAGTATAAGACAAGTGGTTACTCAAGCTCAGGTAACCAAACTGAAAGAGTTTGTCCACTCTAGCCAATGTACTTCCTTTAGAAGACAATTTTTTTTTTCCAGAAGCCAGAAAAACCAAAGGTCAAGTCAATGCATTGAGAGAGAGAGAGAGAGAGAGAGAGAGAGAGACTCTCTCAGGTAGTCCTAGGCCTGAACTCGCTATGTAGCCAAAGATTTTTCTGATCCTCCTGCTTCTTCCTCCCCAGTGCTGGGATCACAGCCAGTCAGGTATACCTGTTTAGTCTCAGAGCTCACTGCTAAGTAAAACTAGCCTTCTTGGAAGCACAGTTTTTCTTGAGCAAATTACAAAGCGTTCATATCACATTCAGCTTGTCTTGTCAAAACCTATATCCCTCCCAGGGGTGTGGGCAGTCCAATCCCCCAGCTGGTTTTTATTCACACTAGAAACTTTAACTCCATTCTAGGCCTCACAAAATGAGAGCTGTGTCCACACAAAGCTACAACAACCAGGCAATTCATTGAATCCAATAAAATAAGCCAATTCACGGGGGGGACACAAACTGTCAAACTGGTTACTTGGTGCCTTATAGACCAAACAATGTGTGATTGAACCAGCTCACTTTTCAATAGGTTGTCTTGTCATGTGGCAGCTACAGTGAATGAAAGATTTTCTTTATCAGTCTGGTTTGTCTTTTTATTAAACACAAGAATAAGAACATAACTGATAGAAGGGTAAATAGCCAATAATGTCTAGTCTTTAAATCATGGTCACATACACCAACTTCAGTAAACTGAATGCACCCCAAAGGCACAATTGTGGAGCAAGACTCTGGAGCCTACTTTGTGGCTTTAAAGTAAGAGCCCCAGGTCCAGATCTAGTCTTTGCAAATGCCAGACCCTGGGAGCCAGAGACCATGCGCAGAAGCAGCAGGAATTTAGACAAAGCTCTATTCACAGCCACTCATGGAATTTCAACTTCATTCAGTGAGTGCGGAAGGCTCCCACTGAGGGTGGGCTGCTGAATGGTTCCGTTGGGAAAAGGACCCAGAAAGAGCATCAGCTTTACAGTCTGCAGTTTGATTGAAAGAGATGAAAGCATCCCTCTCTGACTCCAGTTTTACAGTAAGGTACTGATCTAGCAAATTAGCAAAGATGTTGGGCAGCTTTTCTTTCTCGATATCACATTGGTACCCAGAGCAGAGCTCTTCATTAAGGCGGTTGCCAGGGTGAACACAGAGCAAGCAGCTGAACCATGTGAGGGTTAGTCCTTACACCAAAGAGGAAGTGGTGTGGTCAGTCTCCTCGTCCCTGGGTACAGGGCCCCATTCCACCCACAGGTCTGACCTTACCTCACGCCATGCTTCAGTCTCCTCTTTTCCAGGTCTAGTTTCATGGTGACAACAGCCAAGGCTTCGGCTTAGGCTGGTCAGCTCTCACAGCCCTCTGAGGAATATGCTACCTGGAGAGGTGCCTCATGCACCTAAGGTACAATGAGGAAGTAGGGAGTTGGGATCTGATCCTAGGATCGATCCCATTCTCTGGGCCTCAGCTGAGCCATTCTGACATGGGCTCGGCTCACAGGTCTTCCCTGGGCAAACCAATGACCCTTTCACAGCAACTGCAAAGGTTTGGCTGCCCCACCTGGGTGCTATGGCCCAGGCCAGAAGGGGGGGCCATTTCCCCAGCAGTCTGGTCTGCAGGAGTTGTTTTTCATGACCAACTGAAATCAGAGTGCCTGGCTTTCTCCCTCACTTCAAATAAATGTTGTACTACTTTGTCATGCCAATAAAAATCAAAGGCCAAATCCCCCATGGAGGGTGGCTTGCACTCTCTGCCCTGATGCTATCTTGCTCTTCCAGTAAAACAAGTGTCAGTCTGCATTCCCGACAGCAGCAGTCCTAACAGAAGGCTTGCTTGGTGGTAAAGGCTTTCCTCCTCTCTTTGGGGACGACAAAGCAGCCACGCTCATTTCAAAGCACAGTTCTCACAGGCAGGAAAACACAATGCCAGCTTCTACTCACTCTTTCCGAAGGATACTCCTAAGCTGACTGCTGGCACGCCATGGCTCTTAGGCCACAGGAATAATTTCTGGCTGACTTGGAGAGCCGTGGCCCCCATAACTCAAGACAGTCGAGAAGCCAGTACTTCTTGTCTGCTGACCCAGCAGCCTGGGAGGCAGTCCTCAGTGTGGAAGCCTGGTCTCCAGCAGGGACACAGGAGGCTTGAGGACAAGGGACCAGCTGTTCTAAGTAAACCTGCTCTACAGTCTGAGCTCTAGATTTTTAAAAATTATGTGTACATGAGTATGTCTATGTGTAGGTGTATGTACATGGGTGCAGGGCCTTTAGAGTTCAGAAGAGGGCATTGTATCTCCTGAAGCTGGAGTTACAGATAGTTGTAAGCCACCTGACACAGGTGCTGGGAACTGAACTTTGGTCTTCTGTAAAAGCAGCACTGATTTTACAGCTGAGCCATCTCTCCAGCACAGCCTACAATATGAGTTCTAGAAAGCATGGCTTATTTGGGGGAAAAAAATTTATGTTTTATTGTTGTTTGTTTTTTGAGAGGGTCTCACTGTGTAGCCCTGGCTGGCCTTTAAATTACTACATAGACCAGGGTGGCTTTAATTTCACAGCTTGATTCCGCCTCAAGAACTGGGATTAAAGCCATAAGCCACTACACCTGGCCCCTTATTTAGGTTTTTTTGAGGCGAGACAAGGTCTCCTGTAGCCCAGGCTGGCCTTGAACTTGATCCTTCTGCCTCCATCTCTTGAGTGTTGAGATTAGAAGTGTGCCACCATGCCTGGTTTTATGTGGTTCTGAGGCTCAAACTCCACCAAGGAAGCTGGATCCCCAGTTTGGGAAAATGTTTTGAAAGCATCATTTCCAGCATTAAAAATATTGTCACGAGTCAGAAAAAAAAAAAAAGACTTCTAATTTAGTGTGCTATTATGCCACCTTCCTAATTCCCAGGTGTGCAAACACCCCCACAAATTAGAAGACTGCATTCAAATAAGCTGTTCTGGCAACAGTTTTCACTGGAAGTGAAGGAGGAAGAAAGACAAAATGTTCAAAATGTTTGGATTCAGCATCATTCAACAGGGGATCTGGAGGTGTGGGCGGGGACAACACGGCCAGTGGAGGCTGTCTACTGGCTTCCTATGGACTACTTTCACTGGGTCTTCTCACCAGATTTTGAAGAACAAAACAAGGAGGCAGACAAGGACCCTGAGTGGAAAAACAAACTGTGAGAAAACCAAACGGGAAGAATGTTCTAGTAGTAACCATTAGTGGGCCAGAGGTGGGGCAGAACACACACGATATTGCCCTGCCCTTTCTAACACTGAACAGGTATGAAAGCCATGGAAGCCTTGGCCAGGGGAGACTAAGGAGCATCCTCATGTCCGGTGTCACACTGCTCCATCTGGCAGGACCCTGGGACGTCACAGTGGGCTCCAAACTCTATGCCAGCTCTCTGGACAGCCCTGACTCCAGATGCTTTTGATGATGTGTCTTTCTAAGGGTATCCGTTTCTGGCAACTTCCCTTTCCAAAGATCCCTGTGCCGCTGCTCTCACGTAAGAGGCTGCTCTCTGCAGCTTCCTGGAGTGGAGCAGCAAGCCCCATCCGGAGCATCATTATGCTGGCCAGGGGCTGTCCTACTCCTGTTGTGGTGTCGCACCAAGATGTCTTTCAGAAGAGGGTACTCCTCTAAGTGGAAATGGCCAGGGAGAGCTGGGCAATGCTTTCTCTACCTCAAAGCCCAATCCCAAATGGACACAGCTTCCAGCTCTGTCCTGCAAATATCAAGCTAATGCTTCTCAGCAAGGAAGACAATTCACCTGCTGCTGCATCTGGATTGAGGCCTGACATTTATGATGTCACTGTAACCACTCCCCCATCCCTCCAGGCTTGTGGCCCCTGAAACAATTCAGAGGCAGCATTGACCAGCTGAAAAATGAAGGGATAGTCTCCCATTTTACAAATAGGGGACAGGTTCAACTCTGTGGTAAAATTCTTTTCCCTTTTAGCACTTGATTTAAGTGTGCAAAGAATAGCCCACTTCCTCACCAGCATAAAATGTAGCACCATCTGCAATGAGCACGGGGAAGGAGAAGCATTTGAGATGGATGCACAGTATGTGTCCAGAAGGGCCCTTGGGTGGAGCTAGATAAGACCTGCCAGCAGTAGTTTCCTAATGCATAGATGATTCTCTTCAACACTAAGCCAAAAAACAAATGCACTCTCTTGCTTTTGCTCTCCTTTTTCTTGTTTTTCTTTTACCTTAGTGTTCCTCCTTAGACTGCGAAGAATATTTCTCCTCCTAGGATCCTCATCTGTTTCGTATGGAATGACAGCATTGTCCCCTTTGTAACCCTGGGATGCCTGATCCTCCTCTTTCTTTCGGATGGGCCCCAGCTCATCATCACTCCCCACGCTGAAGCTGGTGCGGTAACTAGCAAACCGCCCGAGGCGGGTGCATCTCGTCCTGTACATCACAGGCTTACTCACGATGGACACCTTGCGGCCTCGCTCTAGAGAACTTGTGTCCATTTCACTGTCTGAACCATTGCCACTGCCGTTGGACTGGGCTTTGTTGATGTTACGAATGGTGATGATCTTGCCCTGGGTACTGTCGTGGGGCACCGAGTATATGTTTTCTTCTTCATTCCTTGGCTTGACCACAGCATCCATTGGTTCCGCATAGTCAGAAGGATCAAACCCATCCTGAGGCAGCCAGGGGCTGGAGGACACAGACTTCCTCTGTCCATCCCGATGGCCTTGGTCTAGGTAAGACAGATCTTTCGTGATGTCAAAATGGACAGGAGGCTTTGGTTTGACTGGCGGAGGTACTTTGTTGTTCAGTTTACTCTCAAAATTGCTCATGATGAAAGACAGCCCATCATTTCCCTCCAGTTCCATAGAGAACTTGGAATGGTCTTTGGACAGGGAGGGCAGAGTGGCATCTTCCCGGAATGGGCTATATGATGGCGGCTCGACGTCTTCTTCAGAGTCCTGCAGGTTTGAGTTGCAGAGCGGTGACCCAGCTCGGGGGGAGTTGAACACCTCCTCAGTGGTGCTGCAGGCCTCAGCAACGTTGTCATACATGTGTGTGGCCTCGATTATGTTCTTTTTCTCCACCACATCTTTAAAAAACGGGTGAAAGATCTCAAGTTTATGCTGGGGCTGGCTACAAGGGATGCTAGTGAACTTCCCATCAATTTCTTGTGCAATCTCCTCCCCTTCTGTCAGCTGCTCTCGACTTAGGTCATTGTCCAGGACATCTATAGCGCCATCAGTGAGTGCAACAAGTTGGACAGGGATAATATCCTGCACTTCACAAAGAAAGGCACGTAGCATCGCCAAGGAAGCTTTACGTTTGGCTGAATAAAAAACAATGTACCCATGAACCAACCGGCTCTTTCGGATGCTGAACGAGGAATGGTATGAAAGCACAGACAGCTCAATGCGCTTCTTATGTAGTCCAATTGGGAGTTCAAGTAAAACAGAATTGCTGCTTCCACAGTGGGAAGACTTACAAGTTTGGGACTGCAGGACAGGAGAGAGGATGTCATCTGCACTAAAGGGGTCGCCGCACATCAGACACATGACAATCCGCAGGTCCACATCAGCCAAATCTTTGATGCTAGCAGTAGAACTGACCAGGTTTAAATTACGCTTAGAGTCCAGGAGTCCCTTCAGAACTTGACTGATCTGCTTCTCATTAATGTTGCGTCCATAACCAATGCCAGCAGAAGCAGGGTCAACAAAGACACACTGCAGTTTGCTAGCAATCTGCTGACCTTGTTGTATTAAGCTGTGCAGGGTCTCTCCACTCGTGTCTCCTCTCTTGTTAACTAAAATTAAGGTCAGGGGGAGGTGGACTAAGTGATTATCCCGCCTGCCCAGTGTGGACTCTCTGCTCTTCTCTATACTCTCCACCACGTAGGATAGCGACTCCTTTGAATTATAAAGGCAGAGGCAGCCGTGGGGCTGAAAGGTTGGCGTCTGGAAAGAGTTCACAGGAAGTCTGACATTCCCCTCTATTGGCCTCAGGGAAAGCTCGTACATTTTGCCATCTATCACATACTTGTCATCATTTGTACAAAGGGCTCGAATTTCATTAGCCAACTCTCTTGCAAGACCATCCTTGCCCAAGATAACCAAATTGATCCTATCGATATTGGGGTCAGAGAGAGAATTCTTCTGATTCCGATCAGATGGCCGGATCAAGCGAGAGCTGATCAGGTGCTCGATCTTGGCGTCCACACAGGCTGGGCAGCTAGGACACGTCTCCTTTGTGGGGTGGTACACAAAATGAATGTGCTTGAGGATGAGGGCATCGCGCTCCGCTTGGAGCTTCTGTAATGCTTTAAATCGCTGTTCTTCCCCCAGAACATCCTGGATGACGCCCATCTTCTCTTTGCTCGGTTTGGCATCCAGCTCCAGCTCATAAAACAATTCTGAGTACTCCAAAAGCAACTCCTGAAACTCTTCCTTTGCTCTGTCTATGATCTGCTTTTGGTGCTTGCCATAGATATCCATGTATACGGATTCTTCCAGCCACTGGTAGAAATCTTCATTCATAATAAAACTACGAGCCTCTTCCCAAGGCTTCCCAGGAGTAATGAAAGGAGAGGTCTCCAAGTTCTCTTTGAATGCCCTTCGCATCTCGGCTCGCTTCCTCTCGTTTCTCAGCTTCTCTAAGTGGGTCTCATATAGTTGTTCAGCAGGAACAGTATCCATCAGGTCAAAGGGAATCCGCTCATTTTCCATGTTGTCGATGTGGCTGGTGGCGTCCCATGGTGTCTCTTCAAGCACAACAAACCACTTCAAGAACTCTGGCTTGGTCTCTAAGAGTTTTTTGGCTTTTATGCAGCTTAGGTGATCGATCTCCTCTAGATTCGGTATGAGGGCTTCGAAAGCCAACGGCAAGGCAGCCAGGTACAGCTTTCTCCGGCGCTCAATGTGCTCGTGCTTGAGGCGGTGGATGTGCTGCAGGAAGAGCTTCTTGGCCTTCTGAGTCCCCTCTAGGTAGACGTAGTCCTGGTACTCTGGAGAGGCCTGCATCTTGCGACTGACACTCAGCCAATTCTCATTATGGTTTTTGACAATGCGGCTCACTAGCCACTCGTACTTGTCCTTTGCCGTCGCTATCTGCTGACTCTGCTGCTTGAGAGCCTCAAAGTAAGGAATAATTTTTGTCTTTCCCCTACTCTTATCAATGAGTTGCACTAAGGTGCAAAAGGCCAAGTCCACGTTCACATTGGATCTTGCTGAGGTCTCTACAACCTGGAGGTTCTTTTTGCTTAAGGCAAAAGTATGTGCGTCTCTAATGTACCGCTCGACGCCCTCATCACACTTAGTTAGGACCACCACTATGGGCTTTTTTGTTTTTGCAAGCTGATTGTAGAGATTGGAGATGAACTTGAGCTGATCATCAAAGTTCCTATTCATGCCCCTGCTAACATCAATTCCCAGAAGGAAACCATCAACCAGCAGCTTTCCATCTGGCATTTGTTTCTGTTCAAAGTCCTGCTCCAGCCCCAGCTGGTCAGTGCAAAAATACATGAGTTTTTCAGCCGATGCGAGCTTGGTGGCTGCGGCTCTCTTGATGTAGGGCTGCAGTGCCGTGCTTCGATGAGGTTGAAAAGTCTGATCATCGATAAACTCAGTCTGCTCCACAATGTGCATTTTACATTCAACACAGTCCTCCAGGGAGCGGCTAACTTCTCCCCAGTAGAGAAAGTGGTCATTGTTGACCACTCGCCCACCGAAGTCACTGGTGCTGAGGACAGAGGTGTGGTCCAGGTGAAACTCATCAGCACTCGGACGCACGAAGCGGTTACATAGACAAGACTTCCCGATGCCACACTGGCCTTTCTCCTTCTCAGTCCCAGACAATCCCACCACACTGATGTTGTAGGTGGGAATGCGGACATCTTGCTTTCTGGCCATCATCATTGTCGAAACATCCTGCTACAATCGGCCACTTTGGAGATCAGATTAATGTTGCAGTGGAGTGGAGGGCTTCTCAGCATCACCAGTGAAGGCTGGCTGCAAAAGTGTCAGGTCCCATAGTGCTGTACACCAGTATGACGTCAGCTTACTTCTCATCGCAAAATAGTCAACATTTCTGCCTAGATAGAAAGGGAGAAGATCTATCAGCATCACAATTCCATTTTAACCCACGAACTACACCACAAGATTTTTTTTTTCCCTTTTCCTTACTAAACAAATATTTTGTAAACAAATGTACCAGGACTTATGCTAGGTGAAGATGTGAGCGACTAAGACTGACTTCTATGTTGACAAGGCTCAGAGGCTAAAGGTACTTACTGCGCATGCCTGACAACCTGTGTTCAATTCCTGGATCCAATGGAGGAAGGCAAGGACCACCTCCTAAAAGCTTCCTCTTATACACACAACATGGCTTGTACATGTCTAAACACACACACACACACACACACACACACACACACACACACCATACACATAACAAAAAAAGGTTGTCATCAATGTGCTTTCAAATAGGGACAGTCCAGACTAATTCAGGAAGACATAAACAAGGGGTGGGTAAAATGCTAAGGCGACCAAAGTGGGGTGATGATACTGCAGGGCTAGGGCAGAGTAGACACAAGATTATCCACAAATGTCTTGTGCAAGAAAAATAATGAACCAAAGCAATTAAGTACCATAATAAATTACACCCCACTGCAAAAAAAATAGCAACTCGAGTCTATACAACTGCACCAGACAAGACTCATGACTGAATGTTAAACCTAGGGGAAATCTTGAGAATCAGAACGCTGGCGCAAAAGTCACATGTCTCATTAGTTACAAGGAGAAAAGTCCTCAATAGTAATTACAGTAGGGAAAGCAGGCAACACCTTGACTGGGTAATCAAAATTAGTATCATCAGTGGTGTAGAAGCACTTGGGCCGGGCGTGGTGGCGCATGCCTTTAATCCTAGCACTTGGGAGGCAGAGGCAGGCGGATCTTTGTGAGTTCAAAGCCAGCCTGGTTCACAGAGAAAGTTCCAGGCTAGCTGGGACTACAGGGAGACCCTGTCTCGAAAAGACCCCCCCACCCAAAATAAATAAATAAATAAATAAATAAACGGACCATTTCTACAAACTTAAAAAAAAAAAAAAAAAAAGGAACGCACTTGGAGGCTGAGCAGGTCCCGAACAGGAGTTCAAGAACAGTCTTGGCTACAGAGAGGGAGGAGTAGGGTGAAGAGACAGAAGAGAAGGAAGGAAAACAGGCTGTAAGACTCACACTTCTTGTTTTCAAAACTCACTATGAAACTACAATAATCAAAACAGTATTGTAGCATAAAGACACTGACCAACGGAAAAGAAACAGAAAACTCAGGGCCAAGCTAAATCACTTTTTCAAGGATACTGAGACCATTCAATAAGGGAAAGGTTTTTTTTTTTTTTGACAAACATTTTTTTTTTATTAAAAAAAAAAATAGTACCTACCTCCTCATATAAACTAGAAGCTAAATCTAGAGCCTGGGGATGTGGCTCAGTGGTATTTGTACACTATATGCAAGGCACTGAGTTCAATTAAACCAACAACAAAACCCCAAATGAATCAAAGACCTAAAACTACAAAACTCTTAGAAGAAAACCTAGGCAGGGCAAAAGATTCCTGACCTTAGTACTCATGAGATGGCTCAGCAGTAAGGGCTCTTGGAAGTATGCTTAACAAAAGAGATCTGACTCCAGCAGATTGTTCTTTGACACACAACACACACACACACACACACACAAAATTTTTAAAATAGCTTTATGCCAGGCATGGTGATACACGGCTTTAACCCCATCACTTGGGAGGCAGAGAGAGGCGGATCTCTGTGTGTTCCAGGCCAACCTGTCTACATAGTGAGTTCCAGGCCAGCTGGGGCTACAGAGAAACCCTATCTCAAAAAAGACCAAATAGCTGGGCGTGGCGGCCTATGCCTTTAATACCTAGCCACTGTGGGAGGCAGGGCAGGGGATCTGTGTGAGTTCAAGGCCAGCCTGGTCCTACAGAGGAGTTCCAGGACAGTGGGGCTCAGGAGACACCTGTCTCAAAAAAAAAAAAAAAAAAAAAAAAAAAGACCAAATAACCAATAAAATGAGATTTATAACAGATTTAGAATATTGCATTATTTTACAGGTATGAATATTTAAGAGTAGTCAGAGACAGGGGCTGGAGAGATGGCCTAGCGGTTAAGAGCGCCGACCGCTCTTACAGAGGACCCGGGTTCGATCCCCAGCACCCACATGGCGGCTAAGAACCGTCTGAAGCTCCAATTCCAGGAGAACTCCAGTTCCAGCGGAATCCGAGACCCTCTTCTGAACAACTCGGCGTTGCATGACACGGGTGCACAGACTTGCATGCAGACAGTACATTCATACACATACAGAAATAAATAAAATTAATAAAAAAAAGAGTAGTCAGAGACAGAGAGCAGAGTGCTGGCTGCCTGCGAGGGGGTAAGGAACAGACAATGGTAAATTTTGTGATATATATATATATATATATATATACAATTTTTTTAACAGAATAAAACACTGGAGGGGGAGGAAATACAGGAAAAATAAAGCAGGACCTGGGGCTGTAACTCAGTGATAAAACACTTGACTAGGAAGAATATATCGGGAAAAAAAAAAAGTCAATGTAAATTTATGAAGTTGATGGCTATAACGGGAGAAAGTATCTCTACTTTTAGGGAATAAGTATGGGGGGGAGCCCAAAATGTATATAAGAGTCCAGGAGGGAAAAGTCTGTTTATTTATTTTGTATGTGTATGAGTATACTGTCTGCATGTAGGTTTGAGCACCCGTGTCATACAATGCCGCGGAGATCAGAAAGAGGGTGTCTGATTCCCCTGGAACTGGAGTTAAAGACGGTTCTCAGCCGCCATGTGGGTGCTGGGAACAGCCAGGAAAAGTCTGTTTCTATTGAGAAAGACTATGAAGGCCTGGGGGGCTGCAGCTCAGTACCAGGCACAAAGCCCTGGGTTTGATCCCACACTACACAAATCCTAGCAGTTGGGTGGTGGAGGCAGGAAGATCAGGAGTTCAAAGTCACTGCCAGTTCTAGGCCAGCATGACCCACATGAGACCCTGTCTCAGAGCAAAAGAAAAAGAACCAAGCAAATGAATGAAATGTTAGTAGATAAATCTGGATTAAGTTTGTAAGATATTCCTTTGTATTTTATTTATTTTAAAATATTTTGTTATCTTAATTCTCTTTTTTTAAATTAAATTAAATTTAATTTTTTTGTCTTTTCAAGACACGGTCTCCCTGTAGCCCCAGCTGTCCTGGAACTCACTCTGTAAACCATGCTGACCTTGAACTCAAAGATCTGCCTGCCTCTGCCTTCCGAGTGCTAGGATTAAAGGTGTGTGTCACCATGCCCGGCTTATTTTATTATATTTTTATGTGTATGAACGTACTGTCTGCATGTAGGTTGGCACACCCGTGTCGTGCAATGCCTCAGAGGTCAGAAAAGGGCGTCGGATTCCCCTGAAACTGGAGTTAAAGATGGTTTTTAGCCGCCATGTGGGTGCTGGGAATCGAACATGGGTCCTCTGCAAGAGCAGTCGGTGCTCTTAACTGCTGAGCCATCCAGCCCCTATTATTTTTATTTTATATGTATGAGTGTTTTGCCTGCATGTGTGTAAATGCACCACAGGCATGCAATGCCTCCAAAGACCAGAAAAGGGTGTCAGGTTCCCTGGAACTGGAGTTACACTTAACCACTGAGCCATCTCACCAGCCTGTGCCGTTTTATTGATACAACCTTCTGAAAGTATGAAGCATGCCATTATTTCCAAATTACTGACATGCTTTGGGAGTAGAAATATTCAATGGTTCCTCTGAAAAGAGGAACCTCTGTCAAGTTTGCTACTGTCCTCCATCTATGATAGAGTATTTAATAGAGGAATAGAGTATTTAATAGAGGAATGAACACTTCAGTGACCATAAAGCACATTCAAGGGTCTTAAAATCCAGCCATTTAGGCTTTTTGGAAAAAGCTCCATCTCAGGTGATCCCTGTGGAGCATTTTTGATAAAGAGTAGGCTATGCAAAGATTGTGTCCTCCCCAGAGATAAAGCCAGGCCAGTCGGGGGAACAAGCAAGAATAAAGAGGATGTGGAGAGAAGATGATTTGGATGTGTGAACAATTAAGCAGGGAATGGGATTGAGCCTCGTAAAATAGTGCAGATTTCTTTCCCCAGGGCTGTGAGGAAGCAAGGATGGTGCTGAAAAGCACCTTGAGGAATCCAAAGTTAATAATTTAAGTAACAAATTGTTATCATGGTGTCATACAAAGTCTTCAACTTTTCAGCTGAAAAAAGTGAAATAGTCTTTGGCTGTGTCTACATACACAGTCTTATGGCTCCTATTGCTATACATACAGCACAGCCATTTATTTGCACACTCAAGTGTGACTGTGCGACTGCTGGGGCTACAATCAAATGAACAGCCTCTTGAGACAATCGAAAATAAACAAACGGGATGGACAGATGGTTCAGTGGTAAAGATCATGGGCTGCTCTTGCATAGGACCTGATTAGAATCCCAGCACCCACATAGCAGCTAACAACTGTCCGCAACACCAGTTCCAGGGGATCCAACAAGATCTTCTAACCTACACAGGTATGCACAATGCAAGTGCACTTACACATAAGCAGTACACTCATACATATAAAATAAAAATAATAAACAGATGGAATTTTCTTTTGAATCTCATTTACATCTGGTAGGAACCAGGCCTTTCCATGCCTCACAGAAATATCTGGAAACCAGATCACCACACTACTTTATTTTTATCTATTTATTTGTTTGTTTATTTGTGTGTGTGTGTGTGTGTGTCTGTCTGTCTGTCTTTTTGAGACAGGGTCTCCTTGCAGCCCCAGGTGCCCCGGAACCCACTTTGTAGACCAGGCTGGCCTTGAGTTCACAGAGATCTGCCTGCCTCTGCCTCCCAAGTGCTGGTATTAAAGGCATGTGCTGCCATGCCCAGCCCTATTTTTTTTTTTTTTTGGTCTTTTTGAGACAGGGTCTCCCTGTAGCCCCAGCTGTCCTGGAACTCACTCTGTAGACCAGGCTGGCCTTGAACTCACAAAGATCCACCTGCCTCTACCTCCCAAGTGCTAGAATTAAAGGTGTGCGCCACTACGCCTGGCCTCCTATTTATTTTTTTTTCCCTATTTACTTTTTAATTTTAATTTACTTGTCTGTGGTGCTACAGGTGAAACCAAGAACTTTCCATATAATAGGCAAGTCATCTACTGCTAAGCCACACTCCCTATCCCCTCACTGAGAGATTCTAGGCAGGTGCTATACCACTGAGGCACACCCCCCCAACTCCTCCTTGGGGGATTCTAGGTGAATGCTCTACTTCTGAGTCATGCCCTCCTTTCTCTCCCCATCCCCTCTCTGCACCTCTAGGATCTCTAGCCCCACCCTCCAACTTGATGCAATTTTCCTGTTTTTGTCTCCTGCCAGCTTTTTTAGGCTCCTGCCGCTGGTCTCAGCTTTTTGCTCTCTATTCTGGCAGAGGGTCTGTCTCACAGGCGTACCTTGACTTCAAGTTCCTCCTGCCCCAGTCTCCTAAGTAGGTAGGATTACAGGCATGAGTCACTATCTCGGTAATACCACACCTCAATCTGACTGAACAAGTGGGACAGCACAGCTGCCACTGTGACAATAACCTCAAGCACTCACAAGACTCTTCTAAAATACTCTCATGGAGAACTCAGAAAACCAAAACTCCCAAAGAAATGTGAGTAGATGTGGTATGCAAAAACAGTTTAACCATTTCAAAAGAGAAGCTTCAAGGACCCTGGGTAGTTGCCTACAGATGACAGATGACAATAGGCTTGAGGTCAAACTTTAGTCTCAGCAAAACAAGCAGGGCCTCCGAGGGAGAGCAACCCCTTCTCGCTACGTAGCTCAGGCTGGTCCTGGACTCCGGCTCCTCTTGCTCAGCCTCCTGAGTGCTCGCATCACAGATGCATGTCTGGCTGCAGCTAGTAATTCAACCCAAAATTATGCTGACAATCAAAAAAGTTACTCAAACTTAAAAATGTGAATTCATGCTGGGTGCAGTGGCACATGCCTTTGATTACAGTACTCAGGAGGCAGAGGCAGGAGGATCTCTGTGAGTTCCAGGCCAGCCTGATTTACATAGTGAGTTCCAGGGCAGCTGGAGCTACAGGGAGACCCCTGTCTCAAAAAGACAAATAATAATAATAATAATAATAATAATAATAATAATAAAGAGAAAATCAGGTGGCATGGAAGTAGTTAACTTTTGGACACCTGGTAACTTTCCGTTTGTTAGAAACCTAATAAGTTCCTTGATTTAAGTACACTTTCAGCTTTGATGTCTGGATAATGCAGTTTTACTAGTTCCTCAATTGGACTGAATTACACAGTAAACAAAGACTGTTATAAATCTAAAGATGTCTCAAACACTTAGTTTAAAGGAAATAACTTTAAGTGCCTGGTCACACACCCATTCAACTTTGCTCACATGGGTTAAAAAGAATAGCTGAATCACTAAATATAAAATGGCCAGAAGGCCTCAAAGAGAAGGTAGAAAACAAGGAAGGAATATCTAAGACTTCATAATGTCTTCTAATCTTAAATCTGGTGGGAAATGGTTTTATTTTTTTCTGAGACAGGGTCTCCCTATAGCCCCAGCTGGCCTTGAACTCAGAGATCCACCTGCCTCTGACTGCTGGGACTAAAAGGGTGCGCCACCACGCCCAGGTGAAATGTTTTTCTGAGAGGCAGGTGCTCAGCAGCTATCTGAATATGCATTCAATTATTTTTTCAAAAGTGAAGAGTTACCTCAGGGGGAAAAAAAAAAGCCGTCATTTAAAAGTAACTTCCAAACTGCTGTGAAGGGTCAGGCTCGTAATCCTGACACTCAGGAGGCTGAGGGAGGAGACTGCAATAAATTACAGGCCTTTCTGGGCTACACATAATCTGCCTTAAAAAAAAATAAAAGGGCCGGGTGTGGTAGCACACGCCTTTAATCCTAGCACTGGGGAGGCAGAGGCAGGCGGATCTCTGTGAATTCAAGGCCAGCCTGGTCTACAGTGAGTTCCAGGACATCTGGGGCCACAGGGAGAGCCTGTCTCAAAAAAGACCAAAAAAAAAAAAAAAAAGGTAAATATTTTTAAAAAGGTAAATATTAAAAAGTTATAAAAAGGGCTGGGGAGTTGGGACAGTGGTTAAGAGCAAATACTGCTCTTCCAGAGGACCCAAATTCAATTCCCATGTGAGACAGCTCACAATTACCTGTAACGCCAGCTCCTGGAGGACCCACCGCCTCTGGCTTCCGAAGGCACCTACACTCACATGTATGCCACCTCCATATACACATAATTTAAATAGAAAATGGGGGGAATTAAAGTTATAAAAACTGCAAAGCACAGTGGTGCACACTTTTAATCCCAGCACTCGGGAGTCAGAGGTAGGTGGATCTCTATGAGACTGAGATCAGGCTGATCTACATAGCAAATTCCAGGCCAGCTGAGACTACAGGAGACCCTGTCTTTAAAAACCAAAATAAATAAATTAAATACATAAATAAAATTTAAAAATTAAAGCTAAGGGCTGGAGAGATGGCCTAGTGGTTAAGAGTGTGGACCGCTCTTACAGAGGACCTGGGTTCGATCCCCAGCACCCACATGGCAGCTGAGAACCGTCTGAAACTCCAATTCCAGGAGAACTCCAGTTCCAGGGGAATCCAAGACCCTCTTCTGACCTCCGCGGCATTGCTCGACACGGGTGCACAAACCTGCATGCAGACAGTACATTCATACACATACAAAAATAAATAAAATTAAAAAAAAATTAAAGCTAAAAGAAGCAATTCCTTGTATCTTTGAGTTCGGCAGAGCTACTGATACCAGGGAACAAAACAAATCACAGACCCTAAAGTGTAATATTTGATTTAAGGAGTCAGCTAACTACATACACCTCAGAGGAAACACTTAAGGAGTATTTTCAACTCTTTGCCACAAATGTGTGCTGTAATAAAGCATTATGCAAACACCTTCATGCTATGTAGAACTTGTTACCAGGTGTACAGAGTTGTTTGTGATGTTTATTTTTTTTAATTTATTGTTTTTTATGTGTAGGAATGTACTGTCTGCATGTAGGTTGGTGCACCCGTGTTGTGCAATGCCACGGAGGTCAGAAGAGGGTGTCAGATTCCCTTGGAACTGGAGTTAAAGACGGTTCTTACCCGCCATGTGGATGCTCGGAATCGAACCTGGGTCGTCTACAAGAGCAGTTGGCGCTCTTAACCGCTGAGCCATCTCTCCAGCCCCTGTGACATGTTTAACACTGGCTCTAGACCAGGATGTCTCCAGTGGAGGGTGGGACAGGACATTTTCTTCTTTTTTGTGTTTGGTCTTTTTAGATAGGTTTTCCCTGTAGCCCCAGCTGGCCTGGAACTCACTATGTAGACCAGGCTGGCCTTGAACTCAGAGATCCACCTGCATCTGCCTCCCGAGTGCAGGGATCAAAGGCATGCACCACCACACATGGCCATTTTCTTCTTTGCTAAGGGGCTGGAGATATGTATGGCTCAGCAGTGAAATCATTGGCTGTTCTTGCAGAAGACCTGGTTCATATCCTAGCACCCATATGGCGGCTAACAATTGTTGGTAACTCCCGTTCCAGAGGATTCGATGACATCTTCTGATTTCTGAGGGCATTGTACAAGTGCACTTACATACACACTAGCAATACATACATACACATAAAATAATAACAATAATAATAATAATAAAACCTTTGCTATATACCCAGAGTAAGAAGCAGTTAACATTTCCAAGATAGCACCAGAAATGCAGATACTGTGAACTACTACCAGTTACTATGACGCTATAGCTCACACTGTCAACAGTTCTGGGGAGGGGCCTGTAGGTCTGTTTGCCTCCCAGTGTAGCCACCTCCCATCACCCCAGTATGACATGCTCCTTAAGCCTGGATCTAGAATGATCTATAAGAGAATTCTCACCTTTATCCATAATCAAAATTACTATCCAGCAGCTGGGCATGGTTGGAACACGCCTTTAATCCCAGCACTTGGGAGACAAAGGCAGGTCTTTATGAGTTCCAGGACTACAGGGAGGGGCTACAGGGAGACCCTGTCTCAAAAAACAAAAGAGAAGTCTCCAGCCATGTATGGTGGTGCACTTTGATCCCAACATGAGGTAGACAAAGGCAGCCAGACCTCTGAGAGACCCAGGCCAGCCTAGTCTACATAGCAAGTTCCAGATGAACTGGGGCTATCTCAAAAGAAAAAAAACAAAACATATCTCCAAATATGCAACAGCTCCTGAAAATACAACCATACCAAACTCCAACTACCACTCTGAGGAAATGATTTCATATGGTGCTACTTTAGCCAAGCAAGCACAACATTTGCCACCGTCATTTCTCTTAATCCCAGTAGGGAAGAAGAATGGAAACACAAAATACACAGTGCTAGGCAAAGCATCTCCTAACCCTCCTTAACGCCTCAACAAGCTTCATTTCTGAGTTAGGTTCAAAGCTGTGAATTACCCCTGCTGTCGAAGATCTGGTGTTTAAGCATGGGAAAGATGTATTGAGACCACACTTGCAAGTGTACAGTTGGTCTCTGGAATGCCAGAGAGCGTTACCAAAGGCCACCAAACCAATAAAACAAATATTGGTCTCTTTGAGTCAAGCAAGACTCCTCTGTCAGCATCAGCTACACCTCACCTGCCTGGAAATACTGTGTAGCAGTGGCAGCCAAAAGTCTGTATATCCCAAATATAATTGGCTAGTAGCTCTCCCCTTGGAGGAATAATTCACGGCTGATGCCACAAGCTTACATCCTCTAGTGATTAGGAGATGTTATAAGCCACAGTAAGACCTTGACATCTTTTACAGAAAAGCTATATTCATGGATTAGCATACCATCCAAATATCTGTGTCTAATATACCAACATAACCTACCATAATAATTAGTACTGTTTAAATGCCTATATATCTAACTGCTTGTGATTCATTAGGATTGAAAGGTTATTCCTGGATAAAGTGTCAACCCATGAAAGGAAACAGCCTGAACTGATCAGAGTCCAAAATGACATCTCCAGAGAAAGTAGACTGTTTTGCTTCTCGTCCACCTGTGCTCCTTTTCTAAAGCCTAGGGAACAATCTGCGGAAGAGGGGACATGGTAGAATGTAAGGGCTGTGATTGGGGTGAATGGTGAAACTATAGAAATATAGACTGGACACTTATTTGATCAAGTTGATTGAACATACAAGCCCCCCTGCTGGGTGGTGGAAGCCTTGGGCTGTGTGGGTTTGGGCATAGCTGCTTGCAAATTGGTTTTACACAAAGGATGTTTGTATTCATTACTTATTACTTATTGTTAAAAACAACAACAACAACAAAAGAAAAAAGGGGGCTGTGACTGAGATAGGCCTAGCAGTTGAAGCACAGATCTGCTCTTGCAGAGGTACGCGCGGGTTCGATCCCCAGCATCCCACATGGCAGGCGTGAAGAACCGCGTCCTGTAACTCCAATTCCGATGGAACTCGCGAGAACTCCTCTTTCTGACCTCCGTAGTGCCAATTGCGATCAACACGGGTGCCACATAACGCTACATATGGCGACAGCAACATTCATACACATACGAAGAATTAAAGTAAGTTAAAAAAAAAAAAGCTAAGCTGGGTTGGTGTGTATACGGATCTTTAATCACTAGCACTTGGAGGCAAACGGCTGCAGAATTCTGTGAGGATTCGGAGTTCAATGGCCAGCTTTGATTCTAACCAGAGTTCGCAGGATCAAGGGACAGAGCTACAAGGAGACCCTGTCTCAAAAAGACCGACCCCCCCGCAAAACAACATAAAAAGAAAAGCTGTGAATTACAATGATGGGCTGGTAAAATGTCTGTGTTAAACAAGCACACAGTAAGATTCAGCTGCTGATAAGCAGGCTGAAGGAAGGGACTTCCTAAGCACCTTCCCCGTCCTTGAAAGACTTGTATCCTCAGAGAGCTTTCTGGAGTTTCCTTTCCAAATAGGAAAACTACTGCCAAGCTCATCATGGCGCGCCGACTCGTTATCCCATGCACTCAAGGAGACTAAGGCAGAAGGATGGAAAGGTCAGGGGCTTTGTTTTCTCGAATTTTAGAAGACCCTATACTCAATAAATTGAATTAATTGATTGGATTATTAATAATTAATTAATTAGCAGGTGGCAGTTGTAGCTCCGTGGTAAGTAGTACGTGCTAGCTTAAGGCAGAGTAAGAGGCATGGGTTTCAATCATCGAATTTCATTTTTAAAAACCACGAGATAGGTGACTAGTAGTATGGCATACCCTGTAATCCCACACTATGAGGAGAGGCAGGCAGGACGGACTGCCAATGACTTCAAGACCAAGAACTGTGAACAGTACTGACTTGCTGTGTATGAATATCATTTTCTCGTGTTCCATGTAGCCCCCACAATGTTAGATGAATAAAGGCTTAAGTAAATACACCCACCGCAATGCTAGCGACACAGCAACCCTGATTAAAGATCAGTGAAATCACAAAATCAAACGAAAGACATTGAAAGGTCAGACGATGATAAGAGCAGTGGTGAAATGAGCACAAAGGCGATTTATAAACAGTGTAGTGATAGCACGTCAATTGAAAAACTTAGAAAACAGAACGCACGATGGAAAGAACAGAGAAACAAGACACTATGGCTCTGGTCTACTGCACTTAGAAAAAATTAAAGCCAGGCAATGCGTCATTGTCTTTTTCTTTTGTATTATTTTGTGTTTTTATTGAGGTGCTTTTGTGAGAGCAGGGTCTCCCTGTGCTAGCCGAGACTGCCTGGAACATAGACGTCTGGTACAGAGCACAGAGGTGGCCGTTGGAACTCACAAAATCCCCTGCCGTCTGCCCCGCAAGTGCTAGGATCAAAGGGCGTTGGGCCTACCGCAACCAGCTGCATTTCTTTTTGCAGTTTTCATATTAATAGAACAGTAATAAAAATAAAAAAAAGTTTTGAAGGCTGGAGAGATGGCGTCGGCGGTTAAGAAAATGGCTGCTGGGTTTCGAAGTTCCAGCAGCCCACATTGCTGAGATATAAGTGATGTGTTATACTCCAGTTCAGGAGTCTGTTGGCCTCTTCTGGCCTGTGCAGCACTGACACAATATGGGTGCAGCTACATACAAGCAGAAAATAATATCTTGTAAACATAAAATAAAAAAAAATTAAAAAAAGCCAGGCGTGGTGGCGAACACCTTTAATCCCACCACTGTGGGAGGCAAGCGCAGGCCGACTCTATGAGATTCAAAGGCCAGCCTGGTCCTGACCATAGGTGACCCAGGACAAGCTGGAACTAGAGGGAGACCCCTGCCGTTGAAAAGACAAACACACACACACAAACAACAACAAAACCCTATTAAAAATTCGGAGGTTCTGCTTTTTCCCTTTGGAAATAAGAGGACAACTAGAGATGAAAAGACATAAGTACAATCCACACCCCTCATTCATCCATCTTACTCACGGGTGAAATCTAGATGAACATGGAGACCCTCAAAGCTAGTGACTTTCAAAGCCAAAGTGCCCAGGTATTTGACTAAGGAGGAATGATCATCTTTTGAACCTGATGAGAGATACGAGGGTGGTTAATTTCTGTGAATCAGATTTACAGGGGAATCTGAAGTAATATCCTTAATTCTTATTCACCTGCTTACCATAAGGTGCTTCACCTCGAGATCTGTCAAACTCAACACACAGATACCCTCCAGGCCTGCACAAAGGAAAGGTCCTTTCTTTAGAGTCAGATGGATACAATCTGTTTAGACAAAACTTTTTTCTTTTTTCTCATGTTTTTTTTTTTTTTTTTGGTCCTTTTTTGAGGACATGGTCTCCCTGTAGCTCCAGCTGTCCTGGAACTCACTCTGTAGACCAGGCTGGCCTTGAACTTACAAAGATCCGCCTGCCTCTGCCTCCCAAGTGCTAGGATTAAAGGTGTGCGCCACTACGCCCGGCTTGTGTAACTACTTTTCAGAACTGAAAAGTAACCTGTCCACCAATCAAACCTACCACTTCTCTACAGTTCAAAGTCAATGTATCAGCCTTGCTTACAGACATTCCTATTAGAAGCAACAGTTATATTTAAAAGGTGGCCCAGGTGTTATAAAGACACAAAAGGAAATGAATAATGGGGATAAATGGGAAAGCACTATTTGTCTGGGGACTGACTAGAAATGTTTTCATGAATGGGATTACAGTAAGAGAGGACAGTGAGTCTCAGAGTCTGGTTTGAATGATGTCTGGCTGGAGAGATGGTTCAGCAAGTCAAAGTGCTTGCCACCAAGCCTGACAAAACCCAAATGGTGGAGAGAATAGAATCATTCATGCAAATTGTCCTCTGACCTCACATATACAGCAAGCAAATACACACACGCACACACACACACACACACACACACACAAACAAATAAAACAAAATTTTAAGAAAATGACTCCTCGATTTATTATTCAAAGAAAATAAACTTTCAGAAAATGTAAAAAAAAGAAGAAGAAAATGACTCCTCTAGTGTAATTTCCTTGTTTGAACAGGGTCTCGTGTACCACAGACTGGTTTCACCCTCACAATGTAGCAGAGGATAACCTTTAACTTCTGGTTGTCCTGTTGCTACCACTCTCAAATTACTGGGATTACAGTAAGGAAACTCCTAGGATGACAAACCCAGTTTATCCAGGGCTTCATATATCTTAGGCAAACACTCTAACAACTAAGCCACATTCTTCTTGTTGGTAATGTTGGCTACCTCAACTCCTAATACAATCCAATGAATTAATCATCTCATGTAAAAGAAAATTTGATGTATGGCAATTGCAGTTCTACCTTTCAATCCAATAAAAATGAAATAACATTTGGGGTGTGTCTGTGTAGAAAACCATGGATTTACATAGGAAGAACAGAATCTGGCACCTGACACCAGAGTCCTACTGGTTGCCATCTCTAGGGTCCAGTCTACAGATCCTTGACACCACCACAGTGTAGGAAGGAGAGATCCTCACAACTAGGGAATCTAACTATAAAGGCTTGGGATACAGAGAATCTCTGAAATGGGTCATCTGGATTTTTAAAGATTGACTTTAAGTGTTACCCATCTGGCCTTAAAACCCACCATCCCAAGCCGGGTGTGGTGGCGCACGTCTTTAATCCTAGCACTCAGGAAGCAGAGGCAGGCGGATCTTTGTGAGTTCAAGGCCAGCCTGGTGTACAGCTGGGGCTACAGGGAGAACCTGTCTCAGAAAGACAAAACAAACAAACAAACAAACAAACAAACAAACAAAAAACACCATCCCATGCACCAGATGAGCTGTTTTTAGACACTGGGTATGAGCACTCAGCCATGCTACATCCTCTATAAACAGGACAGTGCTTCCAGAAAACCCAACCAGGAAAACACACGGGTTTGCAAAACTTTAAAACATGGAGTAGAAACTTTGATTTCTGTTATTAAAAATAATCTGTCCTAAAGTTAGTTTTTCAAAGAACAGCTATGAAAGAGTCTGGTGCTCCACTCACAGTATCTATAGACAGCCCTTCTGTGACCCTAATTTTATTCCCCAAGCTCCAGTTAAAGTACCCCCGAGTTCCAGGGTAGAGGGACAGAATTCTGCTGTTCTTACCATCCAAGCCAGCTGACATGAAGTACAGCAAGCCTTTTTTTCCACCCTAACAAAATTCTCAGGCTTTGGGGCCAGCCAAACTCTACAAACTGGTCTGAAAGCAACAAAATTTCCAAGGCAAGTTATTCACAGGATGGAATCAGATTCCCGTGATGAATGAAGGGGGGCTATTTTAGCAAAAACACTTCCTTGAACTTTATCCTCTGCAGCTTTCTACCAGGTAGCTATAGAATTCTAGTCAACCTATCTGAAATTGTTCAGACTGCCACAGCATGCTTCTCTGCATTTCTACCTATTGTACTGGGAAACACATACCTGGTTTTTGTTCATCTCCTGGCTTACAACTACTCTACTCTTTGAAACCTTCAAAATAATGTTTCTCTGTATGCTGATCAACTGACAGCCAGAAGATCTTTAGGACAGAGGCAGCCCACAGGGAAAGCTGGGCAGGGTTATAGTGGGACCTGCAGCTGAAGGTTAAGCTGAACACCAACAGCCAATGAACAAACTGATCATGCCTGTGGAATGAAGCCCTATAAAACCAAAAGGGGAGGGCTCTGCCAGCTTCCAGACAGTTGGCAAGAAGTTCCCGAATGATGGTGGGCATGGACACTCTGCATCCCTTGCAACACACCCTGGCCTATCATCTCTTCATGGCCTTCAGGGAAAAACAAAACAAAACAAAGTAAAAACAGTAAATACTCCATCCAGTGATTCCCCTGAGTTTTGTGAGCCACTCTAGTAAATTAATAAAACCAAGGAAGAGGCTGTGGGAACCCTGGTGAAGTTAGAAGCATGGATAAAGAAGGAAAAAAAAAATATAGGAGGGACTGGAGAGATGACAATGATCAACAGCACTGGCTGTACTTGTGGAGAACCTGGTTCAGTTCCCAGCACCTATATCGTGGTTCTCAAACTGTAAAACTTCAGTTCCAGGGGACGACTGGCCTCCACAGGCATTGCACTTACAGGTACACTTACATACACATAAGGCAAAATACTCATACATAGAAAATAAAAACACATGGGAAGTAGGAGAGAAGTCTTGAGGGACTGAACCCGAAACCTATGTGATGTGACTTTATCTCCAAGGATATAGTAGTATGAGAGCTGAATTGAATCTGAGAGACCTCTTGATAACTGCTGCAGAATAGACTGCCTGTCTGATTGAAGGGAGAAACCTTTACACTTCTAGTGTCAGAATCAAGTTGTCAGAGATGAGCTGTGGGAGTATAAGGAGAAACTGGGTTTATTCTTATAGTCCCAGAACTGCTGTCATAACAAAGATTTGCTGAGCAGGGTGTGGTGACACAGGCCAGCACATGGGAAAGCAGAAACAGAAAGATCAGCAGTTCCAGGTTGTCCTGGGCTACATGTGAGTTTGAGCCAGCCCAGCTACATGACAACTTGTCTCAAAAAACAGAAAAGGGGTATTCCTCCCTTGGAGCCCTGCCTACTCAGGAGTTCGAACTTTTCCCTAACAAATCTACATTTGCTCTGCTAAAAACAAACAAACAAACAAACAAACAAACAAACAAACTTCCTAGGATGTGAACTGGGAAGGAAAAACAAGGGTAGAACGTGAGGAAGTTTAATTCCTGGGTGGCTGGATAGCGACATGATCTCCCATGGTATGGAGTCACAGCTTCACTGTGCTCAGTCACTGAAAGTAAAGGTTTACCAAAGTTATTCAGAGACATTCAAAACTCCTGGGAACTGGTCTGCTGGATTCTTAAAACACAAAGGAGGGGCTGGAGAGAGAGCCTAGCGGTTAAGAGAGCCGACTGCTCTTGCAGAGGACCCGGGTTCGATCCCCAGCACCCACATGATGGCTGAGAACCATCTGAAACTCCAATTCCAGGAGAACTCCAGTTCCAGGGTAATCTGAGACCTCTTCTGACATCCTCGGCATTGCACGACACGGGTGCTCAAACCTACATGCAGACAGTATATTCATACTCATACAAAAATAAATAAAATAAAATAAAAAAGAAAACACAAAGGAAACAGCAGCATAAAAATGAAATCATTAATCCTTGGATGATGGTTATCCATAAAAATTTAAAAACAGGAGCTGGGCGTGGTGGCGCACACCTTTAATCCTAGCATTTGGGAGGCAGAGGCAGGCAGATCTTTGTGAGTTCAAGCCAGCCTGGTCTACAGAGTGAGTTCCAGGACAGCTGGGGCTACAGGGAGACCCTGTCTCAAAAAGACCAAAAAAAAAAAAAAAGTTTCAAAACAAAATAGAAAAGCAAAGAGCGCTCACCTGTACCCTCAACATTCAGGGAGCAAAGGTGGGAGCATGGTGAATTCCAGGCTATCCTGGGCTACATGGCAAGGTCAAAGCCAGACTGAGCTACATTTTGAGACCCTACCTCTACCTCAAATTTCAGTGAGTCTGAGCTTTGGCCACCCAGTATCAAGACACCAAAATGGAAAAATTATATAGGGCAAAACACTAATACACATACAGTAAAAATAAATCAGTGAGAATCTGTCTCAATAACAAAAACCAAGGAGCCGGGGAAATGGCTCAGTCTATAAAGTGCCTGCCACACAAGCATGAGGACTTGAGTCCAATTTCCAGAATACCTTAAAGAACAAATACTTGTAATCTCAACACCTGGGGATCACTGGCCACCCAGCCTAGCCTACTTGAGCACTAGACCACAGTGAGAGATCCTGTGTCAAAAAACAAATGAGGTAGATGGCTCCTGAGGAACAACTGTGCAAGTTAACCTCTGGCCTCCATACTCCCCCTACCACACGTGTACACACGCACCAAACACAGACGTACATACACATACATAGCACACACACCAAAACTATAAATAAACCAACTAGATAAAAAGCTTGTGGAGCCAGGTGTGGTGGCCCACACCTTTAATCCTAGCACTTGGGAGGCAGAGGTAGGCAGATCTTTGTGAGTTCAAGGCCAGCCTGGTCTACAGAGCAAGTTCCAGGCCAGCTGGGGCTACAGGGAGACCCTGTCTCGAAAAGACCAAAAAAAAAACAAAGCTTGTGAAGGAAAGTTCCTAAGGAATCAAGACACACGGGTGAAGCTCTGAGGAGGCTGCAATAAGACTGAGAGATAGATCGCAGAGTCTAAGGGGTGACAAGGTTCGTGTACTATCTCTCCCCATCTGGTGCAGGGAGAGAACCAAAGGCTTTGCACATGCTAATCCAACACTGTACCACTGAGCTACACTTGCATCTCTTTCACCCGGCTGGACTGCAGGATAGATGATACAGCGTATCTCACTGGGCACTGTCTCCCCTGCCTTGGACCATTAAACAGTGGTGTGGAGTCTACACTTTTACAAGAGTAAGCAGACATGTAAAATGGTAACTAGGCATGCTGGAGCGCATGTAGCAATGCAACAGGGACAGGAAGGCTAGCCCAGGGAAATTTCTACATGTTACATCTTACATAAAGCCTTGGCTCTGGAGCTTATAGCAAAAGGCTTAGACAAGAGAATTTCCCTGTATGGTCAGCCATCCTGCAGTGCAGGGACAGCATCCTACCTAGGAGGATGCTGTGCCCATGGAAACAAGAACAGCTTAGCCTGGTAGCTGGATGGTACAGTTAACTGCCCCGTGTTGAAGGCTCATGTCTGGGTCTGCACTGACACAAGGGCAAGGACCAAAAAGAGTTTGTTCATTTCCAAACCCTTAGACCTATGCTATGGAAAACAGTAAGGACCAGGATGTATGATAAGCTATACAAGTACTATATGGCAAAGGTAACTACACAAGACCTAGGCAAATTCAAACTTGAATGCATTCAGTAAGCTAAGGGTCAGCCAACAGAGGTCTTAGTACAATGTACTGGGTAGCCTAACAAATCAAAACACTAACCAGCAGCAGGTCTAACCATCATGCACGCTTCCCAGTATGAAGACCAACTGTACACAGATTTTGAGATAGCAAATAAAGCCTCTAAAATTATTGCTACATTTTTATTAAGGGGTGGACCGCATGTGTGTACCACAGTGCCATGTGGAGGTCAGGGCAACTTATGTGAGGTGTTTTTCTCTTTCCACCATGTGGGCCCCAGGCATTGGACTCGGGCCCTCGGGTTTGGTGGCAAACACCTTTACCTGCTGAGCCATCTCAGCAGCACTTAAAAGCCATTTGCTTTTAAGCACTCATAATCTAGTCAGGGTTTGCTTTTGTTTTTAATTTCTTGACAGGAAAAAGTTCTTTTGGGAAAAGAGTCCCAGTCCCAGCATTTGGGAGCCGAGGATCACAATCTTAAGAGACCCTGGGATGGGGGTGGGGAGAGATGGATATTCTCCATGTTTCTGAATATTACAGGAAGACTGTGAACAGTGCAGAAGAAAAAGGCACTGCTGTCAACTGAAAAAATAGGTCAGCCTCTTTTCAAGTCCAGCAGTAAGCCTTACTATATTCTTCTGATAACATTTCAAGTGACAACAGGAGTTCTGCCCATTATTTCTAATTATTCCTCACTACTCATTTGCATTATTCTATAAATTGCCAGTTCTAAAACAGGCTGCTGTGCAAATAATAAAACTTACACCAAATGTATAGTCTTTCAAAAAGGGTGGGTGGCCTCTATTTTATCTATTGCACCTGAACTGAAGGTAAGGACAATGTCACAGAGGGCTACAACAGAAAGACCCAACTCCTACAACCAGAAAACTTCAACAGGGAATGATTTGGACTCACATGCTAAAGAACTAATTTGAACTAATTTAAGTTCACACTTGCAAAAGCAACACCCATATTCATCTTCGCCATTTTCTTGTCCCTAAATTTACTTATATGCTAATCTTGTTTCAAGTGAAGTTAATAGCATCATTAAAGAAAGCAAAGCAACACGCAATTGTGGTGACAGCTGCATAAGTGAAGTTTCAAGATATAGAAGAGAATGGAATCTGCACATTGTGCCTCAGACCCAACCTTATCTCAAAGTCTGCTAAATCAGGGTTGTTTTGCCCTTTTGTTCTACTACAGAAGGTAAATATAGTGAAGTATTTAAAATAAACTGAATTTTCTTCCTTTTTTTTTTTTTTAAGACAGGCTCTTACATATCCCGGACTGCCCTCCAACTGCCTATATAATCAAAGATGATCTTGGAACTTCTGCTCCTCCTGTTCCCACCGTTTGAGTACTGGGATTTACAGATATGCCACCACACAGGGCTTATGTGATGCTGGGGATGGAAACCTCAGCCTTGTGCATGCTAGACAAGTACTCTAACATCTGAACTATATCCCAGTCCAAAATACATGGAATTTTCTGAAGAAAAAAAGTAGTGACACCATTAAATGTTATTAAGAAAAGTACTAGATGGGGCTGGAGAGATGGCCTAACAGCTAAGAGCACCAAATGCTCTTGCAGAGGACCCGGATTCTATCCCCAGCACCCACATGGCTGTGGGTGGAATTAAATCATCTTTAATTCCAGTTCCAGAGGAATCCGACACCCTCTTCTGACCTCCGTGCCACTGCACAACACGGGTGCACACACCTACATGCAGACAGTACATTCATACACATAAAAAAATAATTAAAAAGAAAAAAAAAGGTACTAGACTAGCAAGATGACTCAGTAAAGAAAGGCGCTTGTCACTAGGCTTCAAGGCCTGAGTTCAATCTCTAGAACTCAAATGGCAAAGGCAAATTTCGCTAACCTCCACACATGTAATAGGCACATGGGTACACACACACACACACACACACACA
>VZQC01003347.1:113421-224695 GCA_009823505.1 Rhizomys pruinosus
AAAAAAAAAAAAAAAAGGAAAATATCTGTGAGTTCTAGGCCAGCCTAGTCTACATAGCGAGTTCCAGGAAGGCTGGGGCAACAGGGAGACCCTGTCTCCAAAAGACCAAAACAATAAAAGAAATCGCTGAATGCTCAAATATTTGATAGTCTAGTTCCCAAGATTCTGCTTAAAGGTCAGAAAAGCTGTCCTTACTCTACCCAGTTCTTTCTTCCTCCTCTGGGGATGCCAGTCCAGAGGAATGACACTGAGATAGAGAAAGGAAGTAGATACTTAGAACTCTAGAGGGTGGGGCAAATGGAGAGGCCTGAGGTGGCCTCTACCCTCTGAGGAGTTGGAGCACACAGAGCAGGGCAGGTCTGGAATGAGAAGGTGGTTCTGACTAGCCTGCTTGCTCCCGTCCAATCTCCATCCTGCTTTCGCCCTCATGGGAACCAGCTTCCCATAGAAAGGCGAATCCAACCTGGTCATAACAAGTGCTTTACAAACAACTGCCAGCCATGGAATCGCTGACACAGTGGTGGTGTGAGGACGCTCCTTTGAAAAGCCTTGTCATGCCCCGGCTGTGTAATTTAGTGGTGGCTCACAGGAAGTGCTGGGAGCCAGATTCTTTCTGACTGCTCAAGGCCGTAATTTCCTTCCCATACTTAAATCAATGACCCTGTGGCTCACTGTCAAGGGAGTGGGCTGAGGGTAAAGGGCAGAAAAATAAGAAGCAAAATCTTAAGAAAATGGGCTGATCTGAGGAAGATTCCTAAGATTCTTCTGGAGATTAACTAACTAAGGCTATTGGGAGAACACAATCTGCGGTCTCTCCACTGAAAGCCCCTACAAGGCAGGCAGGGCCAGAAGCCAGAGCCTCAACAAGGGCTAGAAGCTGGAGGGAGAAGAGAGGCAGTTAGTAGTCTCCTCAGACTTGGGCTCCCCATACTGTCCTGTGAAAAGCAAGAATAGGGTTAATCAAAATCCTAAAAGCAGTATGACCGGAAGGAGATTTTTTTTTTAAAAGGTAGGCATGGTGGTGCACACCTGGTACAGTTGGGAGAGGCTGATTATAGCAACAAACTCCACATCTACCCTGAGCATATTTTATGAGCCTGCCTATTTGTTTTGTATAGCACCTGTTCACCCTTCAACACTTCAAGATCAACTTTAAACTATAAAATATGTCCTGTTGGAGAGTCCAAAAGTAACTAAGAAAACAGTTGTGATCCTGTGAGGAAATTAGTAAACACATTTTTCTGTAAAATGCTAGCTTCATGATTTCCCTCTAGATAACAGACCAGAATAGTAACTTACTCCTTCTTATCAGCCACCATTCCTTAGAAAGTGCTTGGCCAGTGATTTCTTGAAGATCAGTGAGTCACGTCTTATCACTGCTTAGCCCTCAGACTAAGAAGGAAAACAGACCCAGCCTACCCTTCCACAACAGCTGACCTACCTGCTGGAGGAAATCACCTTGACCTTACATATTTGGCTGCCATTCAGAATACCGTGTCTCTGGGTGCAAATTACCAAGAACATGCATACCTTTCTCAGCTGTACACACGCAGAGTGCCTGCACTGCTTCTCCCAGCAAACCCCAGAGCTTTCCCCTCTGACCTTACCTCCTACCCTGTGACACATAGGCCTGGAAGGGAAGAACACAGCCAGCAGCAGCAGTGGCTGTGGTTAAACTGTAAGTGAAAGTGGGCTGCCTGGCTGGTGTGGCTCCACACCACTTAGGGAGGATCTGGAGCCCGGCACCAGCCTGCTTCTTTCAGCTTCTCAGACCTGCCAGAATCCATCTGTTATTTGTATAGACTCCTCACAAAACCCACCATTCCAGAGTCAGTCAGGGGCTTAAAATGCTGTCTGTACCATGACGAGTCCTTTCTGCTACAAACTCTCATCATTGTGGGTCACACTCAGCCCAAGAGGGACACATACTTTTCTGCCCAGAGAAGAATCTTATAGAGCAGAACAAGATGAGGTTTCTTGCTGTGTGTCTGCTTTGTGAGGGAAAATGCTATTCTGTAAAAATTTGTCAGTCTGTAGGCCTATATATCCCTCAGCTATATTTAAAACATTAAAAAGTAGACCATTTCAGGCCTGAGGAGATGGCTCAGTGGGGAAGAATGCAAGTGCCAAGACCTGGGCTCAGATCCCCACCACATATGTAAAAAGCCAGGTGTGGCTGTGCACAGCACGTGACAGGAGAATCACCAAGGCTTGCTGGCTACTAGTCTAGCCAAACAATGGTGAACTCCAGGTCAGGAAGAGACCCTGTCTCAAGGGAATAAGGCAGAAAGCAATAAAGGAACTCCTAACCTCTGGCTTTCACTCACACCCACATCTACACAGAGTGGACCATTTTGGAACTGGTAGCAACACACGCGCGCACGCGCACACACACACACACAGAGGCTAGGAGTTCTAAACACACTTCATTTTCCTTACTACTTTAATCACAAAAGCCAAAAGTCAAGTCAGGCACAACATACAAAAGTCAACTAGGCTCAAATGTTGGTTTTAAGTCGACTTTCCACACTGGTAGGCCCGCAGGGAGCAGATGGCACAGACCAGGCTAGCTTCCACGCAACCCGGCCTTCTTGTTCCATGCAACTCCCTCCTTCTCCAGTTCTCCCAACCTGCATTCCCACAGAGCACTCTCTTTACCACCTAACAGAGTGAGGCCTGTGTTGTCTAAGGCTGCAAAGTTCTGTATGTGTTTGCTTCTAATTAAAGGCCATTTGATTTTTAGAACTTCATAAAATAGCCATAAACCTGTATCACTCCATAAGAATGCCAAGAATGCTAAGTACCCAACTAATAGTCTCCCAAAGTGACCTTCATGAAAGATTGCCTCTACTCCTCTGCCAACTAACAAGTCAGGAGGGAGAAACAAGCCTGCCTAGCACAGGCTATTCAGTGGGAGGGAGGGAGGGAGGGAGGGAGGGAGGGGAGAAAAGGCAAGAGAAAGTCTTCTAAATTAACCAGAGTCTCAAATTCCTTTAGCAGAAGCAAATAGTACAAAGTCTCCAAAATGGCAGAACCACTTTGGGTATGGAGGCACACACCTTTAATCTCAACACTCCGGAGGCAGAGGCAGGTGGATCTCTGAGTCTGAGGCCAGCCAGGAGTACATAATGAGTTCCAGGCCACTCAGGGCTGCATAATGAGACCCTGTCATTTAAAAAAAGAAAGCAGAACCAGACTTCAGAAATCCACTCAGTGTCAGCGATTAACTGAGAAGAATTCTAGGCAAAGTAATATTAACATTTTCACGGCAGAGCACTTGGAGAGGGGCCAACAGGCCTGGACTCTCTCCCCAGCTGGGTCATTAAGTCTGCAGTGGGGAGGGGAAGCATACACAGATAAAAACTAGTTAAATGGCATCTCACAGCCAAGCTATTTTGACAGCTCTCTCCCATCAGAACGATCAGCAAACAATGATGTTCTTCAAGGAGGCAGGTAGGGGCTAATGATAATCTAAGTACATGCAATTATAATCAGCCTGATAATAATCAGTCCCTACCCAGGGATGGACACTCAATGTCAACAGTGGAGAAAGGCAACACATCTGCTGCCAGGGAAGCTGGCTGGCCTGAGCCCTGCAGCCTCACACGCTCCTCCCCACCCCCCATGTCTACTCTATACTCTTGCTCTCTGTAAATCACTTCTTACAGGAGCAAGTTACTTTTTTAATTTTTTAATTTATTTTTTTACATGTATGAATATATTGTCTGCATGTAGGTTTGTGCACCCATATCCTGCAGTGCTGCGGAGGTCAGAAGAGGGCATTGGATTCCCCTGGAACTGGAGTTAAAGATGGTTCTCAGCTGCCATGTGGGTGCTGGGGATCGAACCCAGGTCCTCTGCAAGAGCAGTCAGCACTCTTAACTGTTAGACCATCTCTCCAGCCCCGCAAGTTACTTTTTATTTTTTTTAATTTTTTTATTTATTTATATGTGTATGAATGTACTGTCTGCATGTAGGTTTGTGCACCCGTGTCGTGCAATGTCGCAGAGGTCAGAAGAGGGTGTCGGATTCCCCTGGAACTGGAGTTAAAGACAGTTCTAAGCCGCCATATGGGTGCTGGGGATTGAATCTGGGTCTTCTGCAAGAACAATCAGTGCTCTTAACCACTAGGCCATCTCTCCAGCCAGCAAGTTACTTTTTAAAGAACATACCTCGGGGCTGGAGAGATAGCCTAGCGGTTAAGAGCTCCGACTGCTCTTGCAGAGGACCCGGGTTCGATCCCCAGCACCCACATGGCGGATGAAAACCGTCTTTAACTCCAGTTCCAGGGGAATCTGACACCCTCTTCTGACCTCCGCGGCATTGCACGACACGGGTACACCAACCTACATGCAGACAATACATTCATACACATATGAAAATAAAGAAATAAAAATTAAAAAAAAAATAAAAAATAAAGAACATACCTCATTTTGTCAATACTCTGTTTACAGCTGCTCAAAGCTTTCCTCTACTTTTATACTAAAACCCAAACTCCAAATTCTTCTTTAAATTTTTTATTTTATGTGTATGAGTGTTTGGCATGCATGTATTTAAGTGCACCATTGCATGCAATGCCTGCAGGTCAGAAAAGGGTGTCAGATCCCTGGAACTGGAGTTATAGATGGTTGTTAGCCACCATGTGTGTGCTGGGAACCCAATCCTGGTCCTCTGCAAGAAAAGCCAGTACTCTTAACCTTTGAGCCATCTCTCCAGCTCCTAAACCCCAAATTCTTTTTCTTTTGGTCTTTTTGAGACAGGGTCTCCCTGTGGCCCCAGCTGTCCTGGAACTCACTATGTAGACCAGGCTGGCCTTGAACTAACAAGAGATCTGCCTGTCTCTGCCTCCCGAGTGCTGGGATTAAAGGCGTGCACCACCATGCCAGGCTTAGCCGCCATATGGGTGCTGGGAATAGAACCTGGATCCTCTCTCTGCAAGAGCAGTCGGCTCTCCTAACCACTGAGCCAACTCTCCAGCCCCCAATCCCAAATTCTTAACATGGCCCTATGTGGCCTTATATCTACCTTTTTCCCTACTACAATCTAGCTTCTGCAGCCTTTCTTTGGTTCCCAAGATACTCATGTTTATTCTTTTTTGAGACAGACTCTCCTGTATTCCCTGATGACCTGGAACTCACTCTGTAGACCAGGCTGGCCTTGAACTCATAGAGATCTATCTGCCTGCCTCTTGCCTCCCAAGTGCTGCCATGTGGGTGCTGGGAATCGAACCCAGGTCCTCTGCAAGAGCAGTTGGTGCTCTTAACCACTAAGCTCTCCAGCCCCATGTTTATTCATTTTCATTATCTGACAAAAAAGTGAGGAGAAAGCACAGCTAACACCATATTAGGCACTAATACACATACTGGCAACGAAATGAATACACTATGATGCCTGCTTTTATGAAGCACACAATCTGGTAAGGGGGAAGGACAGTACAAAACAGATATATATCAGGAGAAAAATCCTATGGAGGGTAACAGCTTCAGCAGGCGGGAGAAACAGTGCAATGCTAGAAAAGAAAGTCAAGGTCAAGGAGGCTGGAGAGATGACTCTGGTTCAGAGCTTTTGCTGTTCTTTCAGAAGACCTGAACCGAAATCCTAGCACTCACATTAGGTGGCTCACAACAACCTGTAACTCCAGCTCCAGAGGATCCAATGCCTTCTTCTGACCTCTACAGGCACCTACATGTTTGTGTACATACATCCTTGCACACAAATACACATAAGTATACACTCAAAACAAAACAACTGGCAGGTATAGTGGCACACACCTTTAATTCCAGAACTCAAAAGGCAGAGGCAGGGGGATCTCTGTTGAGTTGAGGCCAGCCTGGTGTATATAGTGAGTTCCAGGCCAGCCAGGGCTGTAGGGAAACCCTGTCTCAAAAAAATACCAAAAAAACAAAAACGAGCCAGGCGTGGTGGCACACGCCTTTAACCCCAGCACTGGGAGGCAGAGGCAGGCGGATCTCTGTGAGTTCAAGGCCCGCCTGGTCTACATAGTGAGCTCCAGGCCAGCTGGGACTAAAGGGAGATCCTGTCTCAAAAAGACAAAAAACAAAACAAAAACAAAACATGGCATATACTCTAGGCCAATCTCTGTGATAAAGATAGATGCAACCTCCCAACACTTATAAACCAAATTCAAGACCACACAAAAAAATAAAAACTTAGGGGTGAATCATGAGACTACAGGAATATAGTCTGGACTCCTGATTGATCAACATGCCTGTGCATACAAGCTTCTCCAACTGGACTATGGGAATCTTGGGTTGTTCAAAATTTGGTCATAGTTACTTGCAAAATGCACCAATTACCTAATTGTATGACATACTGAGTAACATCAATGTTATCTGCAAACAACTGTGTCATTATATTGTACAATCCCTTAAAAAATAAAAAAAAATAAAAATAATAAAAATAAATAAAAATAAATAAAAACTTAAAAATAAAATAATTCAGAAATAGCAAAACTTCCTCTAAGTTTTAACATTAAATATAAAATAGCAAAATATATTCTTCTACTATCAATATTTTTATAAGTATCCCAGAAATAAAAATCCCAGAAAGTTCTCCCTAGAGAGATTCCAATGTAGTGGAGTTGTAACAGTTAAGGTGCTTGGTTAGGGCCTACTGCAAAGGCTGACGAGCTGAGTTTGATCTCTAAGACCCACATGGTAGAAGGAAAGATCAACTCCTGTAAGCTGTCCTGTGACCTCCATACATGTAATACCCCTCTCCTCCACAAATATATATTTTTTAAGATGCTCCATTAGCTACTTAGCTGGTGCTTTTGTTTTCTCAGACAGGACCTCCCAGGCTGGAGTACAGGAATGGGCTGCCACAGTGGTTCCTGCTGCTCTTTAATAAAGAAATATAGCACAAGCATTATCTCCAAGGTTAAATCAAGTATCTGTAGATGAGGGATAATCTCTGTGTTGGATTTTTTTTCCCCTCATGTAGCCCAGACCAGCACTGAACTCTTGACCCTCCTGCCACCGTTTCCCAAATGCTGAGATCACAGGTGTGCACCCCTTGGCCCTGGGGTAAGAACTTCTTAAGTATCTGTAAAGGTTGTCTAAGGACTGTTAATACAGCTTTGGAATTCATAGAGATGGGGTGGGGAAGCAGGAAAGTCAAGCAAAGAATGGCATCTAGTTCTGAGAAACAGCCCGAAGACAAACCTCATCCAAAACTCTTTCACTCCACTGGCACATGCGCATGGGGTAGAGATTTTACCGCTTCCTTGCTGAAGCCTTCTGAAGCTGGACAAGCCAGTGAGTGTTTATACTCCTGAGACCCTGTTTAGTTCCAGCCTTAGCCTGAACCCCCACTCCAGTAAATACCACCTCAGTGTACACCCTTCACAGGAGGACAAGAAGTGTCCAGCAGAATCCCACTCTTGGCTACTCAAAGTTTATGTTTCCAACCTGCTCAGAGATCACATGATCTCTTAGTTCTATATCATACTCACTTTCAGGTATGATATGAAACCAAGATAAAGGTAAGTATTGGAGGTTGTCAAGGAAAAGAAAAAGCCAAATGATCAGGCATAGTGGCGCATGCCTTTAATCCTAGCACTGGGCAGAGGCAGATCTCTGTGGTGAGTTCAAGGCCACCCTAGTCTACATAGTAAGTTCCAGACCAGCTGTGGGTACAGAGACCCTGTCTGAAAAAGACCCCCCCCCAAAAAAAGCCAAATAAAACTCAGTAACCTCAGATAAGTGTGGTGGTGTACACCAGCACTTGGGAAGCAGAGACAGATCTCTCTGAGATTGAGGCCAGTCTGGTCTAGACAGTGAGTTCCAGACCAGCTGAGGTTACACAGAGATCCTACCTCAAAAAGACCAAAAAAATCAATCAATCAATCAATCAATCAATCAATCACTAATTTCAGGTGTTCACAACTACTAAAACCACACTAAAGGTCCTTACTGCATAGCTATTTACCACACTTTGCATGAACACAACATGCTTCATTAAATGGACACCTTGGGGGCTGGAGAGATGGCTCAGCAGTTAAGAGCGCCAACTGCTCTTGTAGAGGACCAGGTTTCAATTCCCAGCACCCACATGGCAGCTAAGAACCATCTTTAAAACTCCAGTTCCAGGGGAATCCGATGCCCTCTTCTGAACTCTGCAGCATTGCATGACACGGGTGCACAAACCTACAAGCAGACAGTACATTCATACAAATAAAATTTAAAAATAAATAAATAAATAAATAAATAATAAAAAAAATTTTAATGGACACTTTGGAGCACAGAGGTCTACCTCCTAAAGATTGTTGATTTCCAAGTTGACTAAAGAAAGTTGGCCATCGACTGAAGGCATTTCCACAGACCCTTTTTTCTTATTTTGTTTTCTGAGACAGGATCTTACTATGTAGCCCTGGCTAGTCCATGCTAGACTTAAAATTCATGGCACTTCTTCCTCAGGTACGCACAGGGTATAAGAATGCACCACCACACTTGCATCTAGCTACTCTTATTTTTTTGAGATTTTTAAAAAAATTTTTTTATTTATTTTTTTACGTGTATGAATACACTGTCTGCATGTAAGTTTGTGCACCCATGTCGTGCAATGGTGCAGAGGTCAGAAAAGGGTGTTGGAGTTCCCTGGAACTGGAGTTAAAGACGGTTCTTGGCAGCCATGTAGGTGCTGGGAATCGAACCCAGGTCCTCTGCAAGAGCAGTCGGCACTCTTAACTGCTAGGCCATCTTTCCAGCCCCTAGCTACTCTTTTAAAAGAAAAAGACAATGCTGTACCTATATCAAGATTCTGTACACAGAATAAGAACTGCAGGCATGCATGCACCACCATGCTGTTTTATACTTCCTTTGAAGTATGAAACATGCCCAAGAGATGATTGCCTGAACACTAGAGCTGGTCTATTATCACCTCTAACACATGTACCACAGTATACTCAACAATCCAGCTCCAGCAGTTCTCAAAAGGGTACAATAAATTCCTTTCAGAGAATGTACCATTCTAGTAAAATAGAATTTACAAAATTTTTCACAGACAACCATCTCTCAGCAAATCAACTGTTAGTAATTAAGCCAGCACATCATAACAAGGGCCTCAGGCTCACCACTTATTGGAGCCCCTGGGGACAGGTAGAGGAGGAGTCCCCTGCCAATCAGAGGTCTTCTCACTGCACAGTAAATGGGCAAGAGAAGGAACACAAGATGTCCTACAAATAACTTAAACTCAATCTCTGCCCAAATACTTCCTCATAAACCAGGCACAACACCAATTAAGTAGGCCCTTGCTATGAATAGCCCTGGCTCATGTGAAATCACACGATCCTTCAGGAAAATCCAACAAGGCAAGCACCACCATAATTCCCATTTTAGAGAAGAAATGTGGCTTAGAGAGATCAAGTGACACATCTCAAATTACTGAGTACACCTAGTAGGGCCACAGCTGCAGACTTCTAAAACCCATACAGGCCGCTTAACCACACCACTGCCTTGCTGTGCAGAATAAGAGAGGGAAGCTGTGCAGCTTGGCTTCCTGGGTACACAAAGGTCCAGAGCCACAGCCCCTTGTCTGTGAGCAAAGCTCTCCACGGTGAGGGGGCAGGCTCTTATCTGCCTAGACCCACACATTTCACCTGCTCCCCATAATGGTTCTGTCTATTGTACTTCATATTATTCAAAATATCTTCAAATCCCTTGGCAAAGGACGGCAGGTGCTCTCATTCCCCTCACAGAACACAGCTCGGAAATACTGAGGGCACCTAGGTCTCGAGAAAAAACATGCCTTAGCCTCCTCCTTCCTAAATACTGGGATTACAGTTGTGAGCTCTTCAGTTAACCACAAAGACTACGTCCAACAAAAGACTGAAGGAGGAGTGGACTTTAACCTTCAGTAATAAGAATTCATATAGGGCTGGTGAGATGGCTGAGAAAACAAAGGTGCTTGCTGCCAAAACAGACAACCTGATCCCATCCAATCCCCATCCCCCAGAACCCACATGGGAGAAGGAGTGAACAAACTCCAGCAAGTTTTCTCTGGCCTCCACATGTGTCCTGTGACACACATCCCTACACACACACACACACACACGCACACACACACACACAAATCCAACAAACACAATAAAATAAATATAAAAAAGAATTTTAAGAATATTATTTCAGGGGCTGGAGATGGCTCAGCGGTTAAGAGAGCTGACTGCTCCTGCAGAGGACCCAGGTTCAATCCCCAGCACCCACATGGCAGCTGAGAACCATCTTTAACTCCAGTTCCAGGGGAATCCGACACCCTCTTCTGACCTCCGCAGCACTGCAAAACATGGGTGCACAAACCTACATGCAGACAGTACATTCATACACATAAAAAATAAATAAAATGGCCGGGCGTGGTGGCGCATGCCTTTGATCCTGGCACTTGGAAGGCAGATGCAGGCGGATCTTTGTGAGTTCAAGGACAGCCTGGTCTACATAGTGAGTTCCAGGACAGCTGGGGCTACAGGGAGACCCTGTCTCGAAAAGACCAAAAAAAAAAAAATCTCTGGAATTACATACACATGGAAAGCAAGCAGTCACTCCATGAAGTTGACCTCTGACCTCTGCACATATCCGGCATACCTGCCTAATGTGCACCTTTCTTCATTTCCCAAACCAGAGAAAGGCTAAGATTATGCTCTTAGGGCTGGAGAGATGGCCTAGCGGTTAGGAGCGCCGACCGCTCTTGCAGAGGACCTGGGTTCGATCCCCAGCACCCACATGGCGGCTGAGAACTGTCTGAAACTCCAATTCCAGGAGAACTCCAGTTCCAGGGGAATCCAAGACCCTCTTCTGACCTCCGCGGCGTTGCACGACACGGGTGCACAGACCTGCATGCAGACAGCACATTCATACACATAAATAAATTAAAAAAAAAAAAAAAAAAAAAGATTCTGCTCTTAATTTATCGTGTTTTCCTCATCCCACTGCAAAAGCCCAGTACTGCTCACACAAAAGGAACAGCACTTAAAAAAAAAAAATACAGGAGTTGTTAGTTGTATGAAAATAACTTTCCTTGAAATCCACAGGCAATAGATTGCATTCCGATTGCATCATTTGCTCTGTTTTCAAAGTATTAGGGGACAACCCCAACAAGAAGAAAGTTGTGCTTAAAAATTACCTATGGGTGGGGGGGGCTGGAGAGAAAGCCTAACAGTTATAGAGCACCGCTGCTTTGCAGGAGGATCACCAGTTCGATCAGCCCGCACCAGCACCCGCACATGGCGGCTAGAGAAATCGTCTATCAACTCCAAATTCCCAGACAGCTCCCAGTTCCAGGGGACTCCGAACCCTCTTCTGACCTCTGAGCAATGCATGACACAGTGCACAAACACATGCAGACAAGTACATTCAATACCACATACAAAATAAAATTATAAATTTTTAAAAAGTTTTAAAAATTACCTTACTCAGAAGCCCGGCGTGCGTCGCACTGCCTTTAATCCTAGCACTTGGGAGGCAGAGGCAGGTGGATCTTTGTGAGTTCAAGGCCAGCCTGGTCTACAGAGTGAGTTCCAGGACAGCTGGGGCTACAGGGAGACCCTGTCTCAAAAAGACCCAAAAAAAAATTACCTACTCAGGCCAGGTGTGGTGGCACACACCTTTAATCCCAGCACTCAGGAGGCAGAGGCAGGTGGATCTCTGTGAGTTCAAGGCCAGCCTGGACTACACAGTGAGTTCCAGGGCAGTTGGGGCTTCAGGGAGACCCTGTCGCAAAAAGACCAAAAAATAAAATAAAATAAAATATAAATAAATACATGAATACTTATCCTTGGCTGTGAGTATTGCTCAGGGCAGAAGGCTTGCCTACCATGCATGCCCAAGGCAAGGAATTCCATCTCCAATATCAACAAAAATCAATCATTTTTTAAGCTAAAATAACTTAATTCAGTCTAATCATAAAAATGGAACTGGAGAGATGGTTCAGCAATTAAGAGCACTGGTTGCTCTTACAGAAGACCCTGATTGAGTTCCCAGTACCCATATGGTGGCTAACAACCATCTGTAACTCCATTTCCAGGGAATCCCTCTTCTGACCTCCTTGGTTTTAGACGACACAGATACACTTATATACATGCAGGCAACATACTCAAAATAAAAAATTAGTATTTTTTTTAAATGTAACTACTTTGAGAACTACCTAAATTTATGGTCAAAAAAAGCCCCAACTCAGTAAGAAGTTTGGCTTTTCCCTAGCAAGCAGACTTTGCTGACCTGATCTATATTTAACAATGAGAGGGTCTTATATTTAAAAAAAAAAAAGGGGGGGGGGAATTCATGAAAGGTAGAAATAAACCCAACACAGAAGCATTTCCAATTTTTTAAAAGTGAATGTACTTTTTCCAAATTTCTCATGGTTAACATGTTATTACAATCCAAATCAGGATTTTAAGGAATTCACTTATTAGTGAAACATTTAAGTCCTCAACCATGTCTGAATTCTGCCACCATTAGTTCACATTCCTATTAGTATAAAGAATTTCTACCTAATTTCAATTTTAAGCTGTTTAAATTATGGGTCAAAGACAATAGGGGGGAAGTTTTCACAATAAGGGAAGCACACTTTAAGCGTCTTCTCCCATGTTCCTTAAGCTGATCCCAACAGAGGCTGCCATCATTTCTCCAGCTCACACAATCAAAACGGCAGCAACCTAACTTTCATCCAAATTCTCCATGAGCGGAGGCCTGGCGTCCTGGCTGGGTGGGTGCTCTTTATGCACAGTCAAGTTCAGAAGATAATCTGCTATACGGGAGCAGCAACAGCAGCTCCTGCACATGCTCAAAAGCACAATCCAAACTGCTTGTGAAGACAACGACCCAGTGAAGAAGTGACACGCCCTGGCCAAGGCCATTTTGCTGCTTACGCTCCTGAGCACCAATTCAAAGGCAGGAGGTTACTGTGCCTTGGGAGCTGACGCAACCACTGTGGAGGTTTCTCAAGCTCTCTCCCAAATTTTATATCAGCACCTTATAATTTTTAAATATTTTATTTATTATTTTCATTTTATCTCTCTTGAGTGTATTGCCTGCATGTCTATAAGTGCACCCAAGTCATACAATGCCCAAGGAGGTCAGAAGAGGGTGTCAGATTACTCTGAAACTGAAGTTAGGAACAGTCGTTATCCACCATGTGAATGCTGGAATCAAACTCGTATCCTCTTTAAGAGCAGCCAGTGCACGTAACCTGTGAGCCATCTCTCTAGCCCGTCTTGAGTCACTTTAACTCACACAACTCTCCTGCCTTAAGCAGTATCTGATTCCTCCAGATGCCTCATTCTTTTTTCACTTTACAAAGCTGCAGAATCCTATTCTAGTGCCTACTTTGTATGATAGGAGAAGGGATGCTCTAAGCAGAAGAACCTCACAAGCTGACAGCCTCACAGTGTGACACAAAGCATGGTGAGGAGAAAGCAAGTGGTTCAGAGTAACCACAGGAATTCCAGGGAAGAGGCTGGATGCCTGAGGGGGCAGTGAGGGAGTTTTGTTCTGGCTCTTCCTCTTCCATCTCTATTTTCCTTCCTACTTGTCCCACCTCCTCTTTCCACATTCCCACCAAAAAAGGAGCATAGGAAACCTTTCTAAAAACCCTCTACGCCTTCATTATGTTCTTTTTCATTGGGAAAAGTTCTCTCCAATTACATCTTATTAAAATGAACAAACAAATAAAAAAAGCCAGTCATGGTGGCACACACCTTTAATCCTAGCACTTGAGAGGCAGAAGCAGGCGGGATCTTTGTGAGTTCAAGGCCAGCCTGGTCTACAGTGTGAGTTCCAGGACATCTGGGACTACAGGGAGACCCTGTCTCGAAAAGACCAAAAAATAAATAAATAAATAAATAAATAAATAAATAAATAAATAAATAAAATAAAAAAATAGTTCCTAAGACTCCATTTCAAATGTACAGCTACTGTTGACGCACATAGGTGCGTTTCTCCTTCCATCTGCACTTGACTGCCTTCCAGTGTGTCTTGGTCTTTCAATGACTCTGATAACTGCTTCACTCTGATTTATCCTGAAATTCTCTTCTGTGGCAGATGTGAAGTATCTTGCTGCTCCTGAATGGAGGTCCCCCAACCCCACCCCACCACTGTGGGCTCCCCCGGCTGTACTTCTACCAACTTTAAGTTACATTTCCTGTTGCTGGTAAGAGTAGGCTGCCACATGAATGTGAAAATCTACTGGAGGCGGTTGTGGCTCAGAGATGGCAGTGTTTGCTTACTACGATTGAGGCACTGAGTTCAATTCCTGGCACCCGAAACAAGCCCAAACAAACAAAAATCTATTGGATTTGGCATGGTATCTTATACTTGTAACCCCAGCTACAAATTGGGATTGCTCCAAGTTCAAGGCCAGCCAGGTCTAAAGGTAAGTTCCAGGCTAGCCAGGGCAGGGCGACNTTTTATTTATTTCTGTATGTGTATGAATGTACTGTCTGCATGCAAGTCTGTGCACCCGTGTCGTGCAACGCCGCGGAGGTCAGAAGAGGGTGTCGGATTCCCCTGGAACTGGAGTTCTCCTGGAATTGGAGCTTCAGACGGTTCTCAGCCGCCATGTGGGTGCTGGGGATCGAACCCGGGTCCTCTGTAAGAGCGGTCGGCGCTCTTAACCGCTAGGTCATCTCTCCAGCCCCCACCACCTTATTTTTTAAGGCAAGGTTTCTCACTAAACCTGGAGCTCAATGATTTACCTAGACTGACTAGGCAGTAAGCCCCAGGGGTCCTTCTGTGTCTGTCTCCCCAGCACTGGAACTGCAAGGGTATACCACCACACCTAGCTGTCTGAGTGGGTGCTGGGGATTGAACTCAGAGGTTCGTGCTTACATAGCAAGTAGTTTTCTAACTGATCCATCTCTCCAGCCCCCTTGCTAATTATTTTTAATGAGTACATTGAGAGAGTTCTTCTAAGATTTATAATCCTTGTCAGCTAGTAGCAATAAAGCTTTCAACGGCTGGGCCCTCATATGCGGCACACCCTCTGCAAAGCCAGTGACATGAAGTACCTTATATCCTGCAAAAGTCCTGTAGGAAAAGTAATAGTCATATATTTTACACACAAGAAAACCAAGGTCTCCTGACCAAGGATAATGAACTGGAAAGCGGCACTGTGTGGTTTGGAGTTCTGCTATTTCGGTGTCCACAGCCCATCTACACTACCATCCACCAGATACAACCTTATACCATATTGGTTACTGGGAAAGATCAAAAAATACTGCCAGGCGGATCTTTGTGAGTTCAAGGCCAGCCTGGTCTACAGAGTGAGTTCCAGGCCAACTGGGGCTACAGGGAGACCCTGTCTTGAAAAGACACACACACACAAAAAAAGATACTGCCAAAGTGCCACAACCCAATCAGCTTTGTCTCTCCTTAGCAAGTAAACAGTCCAGTTCAAGGGTCCAGTTCATTGTCACACTATCTGGTTGTCCAATAAATACCTGTTATGTGACTAACAACAAAGAGAACCTTAGACTCTTGTCCAAAGAAGAACAGAAAAATGGAGTCAGCCATCTTTAGAAGTTCCTGAGATCAGAAGTGGTGCCACAGCATGGTGGTACAAAACTGAAATTCTAGCACTGATGAAGCTGAAGCAGGAGGATCACAAGCTCAGGACCCTAAAGATCCTTGTGAATACCTGGGTCACAGGCTCAGCTCTGCAATTTCCCTAAGCATCTACTCTGTTTACAACACAGCAGTGAGGTAATGAGGTAAGTCAACAGTGGAATTCCAATAAAGCACTGGGTAGTCTGGTGACCTTTGCCCTGAGTCCCTTGCCTACTCTGTCAGTTCACCATGACTTTATCCATGACACTCTAAGATATGATAGATGTGCCCATGAGACCAACAAATACCATTTCTGACCACTTTTAACAACTCTCAATGAAAATGTCTGGGGACAGTCCCCCAGCACTTCAGCTTACATGCCTGGCCCAGCATAGAAACACAGGATGANAAAGATCCTTGTGAATACCTGGGTCACAGGCTCAGCTCTGCAATTTCCCTAAGCATCTACTCTGTTTACAACACAGCAGTGAGGTAATGAGGTAAGTCAACAGTGGAATTCCAATAAAGCACTGGGTAGTCTGGTGACCTTTGCCCTGAGTCCCTTGCCTACTCTGTCAGTTCACCATGACTTTATCCATGACACTCTAAGATATGATAGATGTGCCCATGAGACCAACAAATACCATTTCTGACCACTTTTAACAACTCTCAATGAAAATGTCTGGGGACAGTCCCCCAGCACTTCAGCTTACATGCCTGGCCCAGCATAGAAACACAGGATAAATAAAAGACTACCTGGACCTGCAAAGCACTAATCATGATTTCAAAGACACATTTAGTAAACAATTGAGAAGAGATAAAGGTTTCAGAACCAAATCAACAAACTTCCCCAAAAGGATCAACTTACATATTTCCCTCCTCACATGTTCAATAGCAGAGTTCTCTGTGCCAGGGGCCTCTCCAAAATGAGTACCAGGGGGAAACAAAACAGTGTCCAGCTCAGCTGTACAGTAGGAGACAAATGAGGTCACAGGCTCAGCAATACTCTGAACCAATGGTTCTAAGCTTTTTGGGTCATGGATTCCTTTGAGAATTTGATGAAAGCTACAGATCCTCTCTCTGCAGAAAACGAAACACAACCCAACATAACACAAATTCAGAACACAACCTAAGAGCGTCGCAGAGATCCCTGTTCATCGCCTGCTTCCCATCTGCATTTTCAGCTGTGTCAACTCAAGGCAGCTCACACTGACCAATGACTGAACATAGTCGAGGCCACAGTAACAGAAGGGAACTTGAAGACAGGTTAGGACACAGATAACTTGTATTTTTTGGAGGGGAGGGGGAGTCTCTTGAGATAGGGTCTCACTATGTAGCACTGGGTGCCTTAAACTTACTCTGATGCTCACTCATACTAATCTCCAACTCGCAGTGCTACTCAACTCGACCTCCCAAGTGCTAGAGTAAAAAGCTGCATGCCACCACACCTTACCACAGTTTAGATAATCAATAATTATTGACTGGCTTACTAAATAATAGGTTTAAAATAACCACATTTATCTTTACGGTGAAACGGGCTATAAAGTCAAATAGTATAAGGGAAGATAATGCTGCTAAGGAGATTCTTAAAAGCAAAACATTTGGACCCCAGAAAGCTTGAAATATAAGAAAGCTTGAACAAAATGAGCTTCCTGGGCTCAGCTTCCCTTGTTGGTGGAACTATGGCTCTCTTCAGCATGCATATATATAGCATATGCCTATTCCGATAGAGAGCAGACCACAGCCACTGAGGGTCTGGGTCTGTGGGAAACTGAGTGGAGCCCAGGAAGGAGGGAGCAGGAATCTCGCTTCTTGAAAGCAGAAGGGGCTTCTTCTATCAGCATTTGCTGATCACTAGCAATGCCTAGCCTGGGTTATATGCCTAGAGACACAAAGATGAAAGACCCTGCCCAAGGATTTTTAACATGTAGCTGGGAGGAAGATATTTCTGAAACAAGCCGCTGGAGACAGAAGAGCAAGTACCATGCCAAGTGCTCAGCAAACAAGCTCAGAAGTGGTGGTGTTCCCTCCTATGGGTCACAGACAGCAACTGAAAAAAATCTCTAGGCTAAAGCCCAAGAAGTAAACAAAATTAGTCAAGCTATGTTTGGGGTTTTAGGTTGGTTTTGTTGGGTTTTCTTCAGTTTGGTTGGGGGAGCAGGTAATAGGAGACTATCCCAGATACAAGGCATATGGGTCTGTAGCTTAGTTGGTAGAGTGCTTGCTTAGCATGCACAAGTCCCTGGGTTTGATCTCCAGCACCCCATAAACGGGTGTGGAGGGGGAATGCTTGTAATCCCAGCACTCAGGTGGTTGAGGCAGGATGATCAGGAATGAATGCGAAGTCACCCTCCATTACACAGCCAGCAGGGGAGGTGACATATGAAAGGCCTAGGGGCAAGGATGACTGGAGAGCTATGGTCACAACCCTTAGGAACAGACATGAACAGGGGATGTGAGCAGACAGGCTGGGCTTCTGGATGGCCCTCAAATAAACAAGCCTTATCTAAATACCTGTCTACTTGGGGAAGTCTCCGGTGTTCTTGCTAGTCATGCCTTATCAAGCTTTTAAGTATATTTTGCAATAATTTTAGATGTATAGAGAAGTTGCAGAAAATCCAGGTGTGGTGACTCATGCATGTCAATCCAGCAGTTGATGGGTCTGTTGTGCTGTTGTGCATTAAGGCCAGTGTAGGAAGTTACTGATTCAGACTAGTCTGGGCTATAGGAAGAAGTTACAGATTTGTTTTTTCAATTTTAATTATATGTGCGTGTGTGCACATGTGCATGTGTGTGCATCTAGGTGTCCTTGGAGTTGAGAGGCATCAGATCCCCTGGGAAACTGGACTTACAAGTGGTTGTGAGCCATCTGACGTGAGTGTTGGGAACTAAACTCAGGTCCTCTGAAACAGACCATACCCTCACCCATTGAGACATCTCTCCAGCCCTAAAGTTGCCGACTTTACAGTGTTACCCCAAGTCCCTCATCCAGCTCCCCCCAAAGTTAGAGTACATTTATCAAGGACTAGCAAGATGGCTCAGTGGTGTGGTAAAGGTACTTACAGGAAAGTCTAAAGTCCTGAGCTTTATCCTCAGGACCCACATGATGGAAGAAAGAAAACATGACTCACACAAGTTGTCTTCTGACCACCACGGCACTGGTGCACATAGATGGATGTGTACACACACACACACACACACACACACACACACACACACAAATAAATACACAAATAATATATCTGTCAAAAATAAGAAATTAAGCCAGGCATGGTGCCACATGCCTGTAATCTCAGCACTCGAGAGGCAGAGGCAGGCAGATCCCTATGAGTTCAAGGCCAGCCTGGTCTACATAGTGAGCTCCAGGCCAGCTGGGACTAAAGGGAGACCGTGTCTCAAAAAGACCAAAAAATAAAGACAAAGAAAAGAAACTGACTTTAGGACAAAAAATGTTTAAACTACAGGCATTAGAGGAAGAGCTCAGTGGTTAAACACTTGCCAAGCACAGTCAAAACCTTTGTTTTCTACCCAGCAGCACAAAGAAGAAACAACATTTCACCAATTTTTCTATTAATTCCACTTTGTTCCAGGATCCAACAAGATCCCCTATCCCACTCCACTTAAAGACTCCCTAAAATTCCTTCCTTTGGCTTTTGAACATCTCTGTTCCATCACTCACCAACTAGGTCTCCTGGCCCCCAACTTCAAGAGCCTACTGGGAAGGTAACTGGATCCTTTCAGTGCGAAACACAACCGACAAAAACAGATGATCTGGAGATGATCTGGAGGAAATTTTGAACTCCTAGGGATTCCCAGAAATGTACCAGAACGAGAAATCAGTGCCATCATTACACAGAATGATCTGCGCATGTGTGTATGCATACACACACACCCCCTACAAAATGAACTTGACCTAACATGCTGCTTCTACAACAGAAGAAAACAACTCAGACAGACCTGTTTCAGCTCCTTCAGTTCTGCCAGCTAGCGCTACGTCCTCCTTCCTCTCTCTTCAAGATTCTAACACTAGCAGGAGGGGACCCCCAACCGTCAGAATAAAATGCTACAAATCCACCTGGGATTCAGGAGGGGCGAGAAGGGTAACCCACCTTTTTCTCAGGTTTTCCATGGAAGCCTCTGAGCGTGAGGTCAGAGCTCCATCATAACACAACAGTCTTTCCACAGTGACTTTACCAGCATTAGTCATACTTCACTATATATACTTACTCACCCTCCATCTCCCAAAACTCCCAAACCCACAACCCTGAGTAATGTCCACTTCCGAGAACCAAGGATGAATGCTGGTGCAGGAGTAAGGCTCAGGGGGAGTAGAGATGAATATGTGAGCTGCCTGGTTCCACCCCCAGTACAAGAAAGCCCACCATGCAGAAATCATGCAATGCTGGCACCAACAGGTAGATCTTCCCAATTTGTAAAGCGCAACTGTTAGGGCAAGGCGGGGGGCACATGCTTGTACTCCCATCACTCAAGAGACTGAGGCAAAAGGATTCTGAGTTCCATGTCAGCCTGAGCTACACAATAAGATTCTATCTCAAAAACCAACAAAATTGGAGCTGGAGAGTTGGCTCAGTGGTTAAGAGCAATAGCTGCTCTTGAGAGGACCAGGATTGGGTTCCCAGCCCCGACATGGCAGCTAACAACCATCCGTAAATCCAGTTCCAGGGGATTCAATACCCTCTTCTGGCCTTCACAGGCATACATGTATGTGGTGCATTTACATACATGCAGGAAAATCACTCACATAGACAAAATTAAAATAAATTAAGCCAGGCATGGAGGTGCACACCTTTAATCCCAGCACTCAACAGGCAGATCTCTGTGAGTTCCACGACAGCTGGGGCTACAGGGAGACGCTGTTTCAAAATGACCAAAAATAAATTAATTAATTAATTAATTAAAATTGGAGCTGGAGAGATGGCTCAGCGGTTAAGAGCACTGACTGCTCTTGCAGAGGACCAGGGTTCGATTCCCAGCACCCACATGGCGGCTAAGAACCGTCTTTAACTCCAGTTCCAGGGGAATCTGACACCCTCTTCTGACCTCTGCAGCACTGCACGACACGGATGCACCAACCTACATGCAGACAGTACACTCATACACATAAAAAATAATAAATAAATAAAAAATTAAAAAATAAAATAAAAAGTCGCATAGGGCCAGGTGTGGTGGTATATGCCTTTAATCCCAGGCAAAGGCAGATGGATCTCTGAGTTCCAGGCCAGCCTGGTCTACATAGTGAGTTCCAGGCCAGCTGTGACTACAGGGAGATCCCATCTCAAAAAAGACCCCAAAACAAAAAACAAAGCAAAACAAAATTTAAATCAGTTTCTTTATCCCACTAGCTATATTTCAAAAAGTGACATATGTTAATGCAGAGTATGCTACTAGACATGACTGATGTCCAAACAAGCCCAAGTTGCTGAGCACAGTAACACAGGCCTGTACCAGCTACTTGGGAGACTGAGGCAGGAGGATTGAAACTTAAGAGTTGCCTGGGCTAGGCAATAAGTTCAAGGCTAGCCTGGACAACTTAAGAGACTCTGTCGCAAAATAAAAACCAATCAATTAAGCAAATGAACAAATTGATGGGCTGGGGACATACAAAGCAAATTCCAGGCCAGGTGGGACTAAAGGGAAACCATGTCTCAAGGGGGAAAAAACTACATTATATAAGTCCAATTAGGACCTCACAACAAAGGAGGAGAGGAAAAGGAATTAAAATATCTGACAGATCAAGTAAGATAAACTACAGATGGGGGAACACATCAAAAAGTACACTATGCCCATCCACATACCATCAGCAGAAGAAATATCCATTCCCAATAGTTAAAGTGGCTGTGCAAACCCCACAATATCAACCCCACATTAAAAAACAACAACAACAAAAAATACATTCTGTCCTCTGAACCCTTTAGCTACATCACTTGGTCACTCTGCCTCCACATCCTCTTCTGAAAAGTGGGGGGCAAACACAGTACCAACTTCAGAAGGCTGTCTGGGATAGGGACAAGGGAACAGCACCAGGTGGTGGTTTGTACCTACTGATGCAGAACCCCAAGAACATATCAGCACACTAAAACAAGTAACATGCACAATATTATCAGCAGAGTTCTATGAGACAGGGCTGAGAAAACCCAAGGATACAAGGTCTCTCAGAACACAAATGTTTGAGATACTAAAGGATGAGCAGGGTGCTCACTAATCAGAAGGGCTGAGGAGCATCCTGGAAGAAAAATGAACCAGCCTCACCAGAAACTGGCAGAGATATGACACAGTGTTCTGGAGCCCTGAGTGGCCCTCTGTGGTTGCAGGACAGGCATGTAACCAGACAGAGGGTACAAGGCAGAGAAGGAAAGGCAGGCCAAACAGGGAAGCACAGATACCCTGGGTTTTGGGTGTTTGTTTATTTGTTTGTTTGTTTGTTTGTTTGTTTTTTGGTCTTTTAGAGACAGGGTCTCCCTGAGGCTCCAGCTGTCCTGGAAATCACTATGTAGAATAGGATGGCCTTGAACTCAGAGATCCACTTGTCTCTGCCTCCTGAGTGCTAGGATCAAAGGCATGCACCACCATGCCCAGCACCCTGGGGTTTTTAAGCATGGAAAGGCAACTGTCAAAGGTATTTTCCAGTGAGCAGAGGGGCTTGAAAAAATAAAGATGAGGAAAAGGCACACAAAATAATTTCGATTTCTGTAGTAAGCATAGGATCCTACTTGGAATTAGCAGTGGCACATGGCACAGCGCACTTCACTTATGGGCACCCATGAATATTTACCCTTTGAGATTAATAGTCCTTAAACACTAAATACATACCAAACACTTCATCCACTGCCTCCACGTCTCACAATCACCCTGTGAGTTATTAACATTAATAACTTATTTTGCCAATGAAAAAACTGAGGCACAGAGGTGGCTTTTTTTTTTTTGGTCTTTTCGAGACAGGGTCTCCCTGTAGCCCCAGCTGTCCTGGAACTCACTCTGTAGACCAGGCTGGCCTTGAACTCACATCGAGATCCGCCTGCCTCTGCCTCCCAAGTGCTAGGATTAAAGGCGTGGCCACCACACCCGGCCCAGAGGTGGCTTTTTTAAGGTGGCAGTGGAGGAACATGGGCATGAAACCTGATCATTTATTATAGCTGCCGGCATGGAGCAGAGTGTCCCCTGTCTATGTAAGGTGAGGATTTGAAACACCATATATCCATGCATGTAGGAAAAGCCTTTTTCTTTTTCTTTTTTTGTCTTTTTGGGACAGGGTCTCCCTTTAGTCCCAACTGGCCTGGAACTCGATATGTAGACTAGGCTGGCCTTGAACTCACAGAGATCCACCTCCCTCTGCCTCACAAGTGCTGAGATTAAAGGTGTGCACCACCACACCTGGATGGATAGCCTATTTTTTATTCTGATACTGAATCTCGATTTTTTTTGGGGGGGGTCTCTTTTTGAGACAGGGTCTCCCTATAGCCCCAGCTGGCCTTGAACTAACAGAGATCTGCTTACCTTTGCATGCACCACCATGTTTGACCCTGGATCCTACTTTTTATTTATTTATTTATTTTTGTCTTTTCGAGACACGGTCTCCCTGTAGCCCCAGCTGTCCTGGAACTCACTCTATAGACCAGGCTGGCCTTGAACTCACAAAGATCTGCCTGCCTCTTCCTCCGGAGTGCTAGGATTAAAGGCGCACGCCCCATGCATAAGGATCCTACTTTTTAATAAGATAAAAATGACCCAATCTCCCTCTCTTTTTTTTTTAATTTAATTTATTTTTGTATGTGTATGAATGTACTGTCTGCATGCAGGTCTGTGCACCCGTGTCGTGCAATGCTGCGGAGGTCAGAAGAGGGTGTCGGATTCCCCTGGAACTGGAGTTCTCCTGGAACTGGAGTTACAGATGGTTCTTAGCCGACATGTGGGTACTGGGGATCGAACCCAGGTCCTCTGCAAGAGCAGTCGGTGCTCTTAACCGCTAGGCTATCTTTCCAGCCCCTCCCTCTCTCTCTTTCAACTAATGCTTATTTGATAGGCTTACATCTGTTTTCCCATCACCAACTGATCAGCCTCTCAGTTGGTCTTTATGAGACAACACCAAGTGCCACAGCACTAGTACTGACATTTACTGAGTGTGGTGGTTTGAATAAGAATGTCCCCCATAGGCTTCAAGAATTCAGACATTTTGTCCCCATTAGGGGCGCTGTTGTGGGAGATCTTAGAAGGTGTGGCCATGCTGGAGGAAGTACATCATTGGGGGAGGGCTTAAAGAGTTCACCAAGCCTTGCTGGTCTCCAGTTGCTCTCTCTCTCTCTCTCTCTCTCTCTCTCTGCTTCCTGTGCTCACTGGAAGATGTGAACCTCGGTTTTCTGCTCCAGCTCCTGCCACCATGCCTCCCTACCACAATGGACTCTAATTCCGTGGAACTGTCAATCATAAGCTCAAATAAACTCTTCCTTTTATAAGTTCCCTTGGTCATGGTGGTTTATCACAGCAACAGAAAGGTGGCTATACACTGACTATGGACATGACCTGGCATTCTTTCAAGCTCCTACACCCACCATTGGCATCGGAATTTGAAGAGTACCCCTCTGAGTAGACACTGCCCCATTCTCCTCTCATGTAGGTGGTACCCGTAGCACCAGAAGTTTAAGTGTCTTGCCTGAGGCTTGAGTGCCTTAGGTGAGAGGAACAAGATTTGAGCCTGGCCCCGGCTGCTTTGAGCCTGGCCCCGGCTGCTTTGAGCCTGGCCCCGGCTGCTTTGAGCCTGGCCCCGGCTGCTTTGAGCCTAGCCCAGGCTGCTTTCCTTGCTGAAGGAGACGGCCTGTCCTGAGGCTGGAATGACTTACAAACCCCAGTAAGTGCTATTAGGCCTGTTAACCACAAGTTAACATTTCCCAGTATGAGATGCCTGCTGATAAGACCCCAAAACTGGCTGTGACCTGGGGGCAAGTTACAAAGACCATGAGATAACAAATTGGCAGCAGGTGCTGCTGGTCTGACCTAGCATGTTTGCTTACCTGAACATTTTCTACCTACACTGTTCATTTTCTCAACAGCTCAAAGGATTTACAATTTTACAGTTTCTTTACTCTTGACATTTAATAAGATAATAAGACTCTGAGTAGGCAGAGTCCATATTAAGCCCATTTAATAGACAAGATAACTAAGAATAAAAAATAATAACCACAAAGCTGATAAGAAGCAAAATGAGGGGCTGGAGAGATGGCCAAGCGGTTAAGAGCGCCGACCACTCTTACAGAGGACCCGGGTTCGATCCCCAGCACCCACATGGCGGCCGAGAACCATCTGAAACTCCAATTCCAGGAGAACTCCAGTTCCAGGGGAGTCCAACGCCCTCTTCCGACCTCCGCAGCATTGCACGACATGGGTGCACAAACTTGCATGCAGACAGTACATTCATACACATACAGAAATAAATAAATTAAAAAAATAAAAAATAAAAATGTATACAGTTCTGCTCAAAAACAGTCAAACTTTCCCATGGAGAATATTGAGAAAGACTGAGAAAGAGATGAATAGCATGTTTGGCAGAATGCATGAACTCTGGAGGGGTGGGGGATGGTGGGGACACAACGGGGTCTAGATTTGATAAAAATATAATCTATAAATTAATAAATAAAATAAATGCCGGGCGTGGTGGCGCATGCCTTTAATCCAGCACTAAGGAGGCAGAGGCAGGCGGATCTCTGTGAGTTCAAGGCCAGCCTGGTCTACAGAGTGAATTCCAGGACAGCTGGGGCTAAAAGGGAGACCTGTCTAGAAAAACCAAAACAATAAATAAATAAACAATAAAAAATAAAATAAAATAAAAATGTATACAGAAAACAGGTAGAGCTGGAAAGATGGCTCCGTGGAGAGATGGTTGCTCTTGTGGAGGACCTAGATTCAGTTTCCATCACCCACATGGCCAGCTAACAATCATCCTTAATGCTTATCTAGTTCCAAGGGGACCTAGCACACTCTTCTGGCCTCCTTGGGCATCGCATGAACATGGTGCACTTACATACATGCAGGCAAAACATTCATAACACATAATTAAATTAAAAAAAGTTTTTTTTTTTGGCCAGGCATGGTGGCACACGCCTTTAATCCTAGCACTTGGGAGGCAGAGGTGGGAGGATCTCTGTGAGTTCAAGGCCAGCCTGGTCTAACAGAGTGAGTTCCAGGACAGCCAGAGCTACAGGGAAACCCTGTCTCAAAAGACAAAAAAAAAAAAAAATTGAGTCTTTTTAAGACAGGATCTCCTTATAGCCCCAGCTGGCCTGGAGCTCACTACATAACTAGGCTAGCCTCAATTTCACAAAGATTCACCTGCCTCTGCCTCCCAAGTGTAGGGATTAAAGGTGTGTGCCACCATACCTGGCAAAAATAACTCAAAAAAAAAAAAACAAAACAGCTAGAGGGATGGCTCAGCAGTTAAGAGCACTGTCTGCCCTTCCAGAGGACCCAGGTTTGATTCCCAGTACCTACACAGCAGCTAACAACCATCCATAATTCCAGTTCCAGGGGATTCAGCCCTCTCTTCTAATCTCCTCGGGTACTGTACAATATAGGTGCACATGCACACATGCAGAACATACCCGCTACAATAGAAGTAAAAATAATTTTTTTCTTTTGAGACAGATCCCCCTGGCTCCACTGGCCTAGAACCTCATGTGTCCAGGTTGGCCTTGCCTCAGAGTATCCACCTGCCTATGTCGCTCCTGAGTGCTGGATTAAAAGTGTGTGCCACCAATGCCTAGGCAAAAATATATGTATTTTTAAATGGAGAGCTTAAGAAAAATGGCAGGAGGCAAGGTGCGTGGTGGTGTACGCCTTTAATCCTAGCATTCGGGTCTGTGCAGCAGACTCTGTGGAGTTCAGGCCAGCTGGTGTCTACGCAGTGAGTTCCAGGACAGCTGGAGCTACAGGGAGACCCTGTCTCAAAAAAGAACAAAAAAAAAAAGAAATGGCAGGGACTATAGAGATGGCTCAGCGGTTTAACGCACGGACTGCTTTGCAGAGGACCCACGTTCGATTCCGCCGCACCCACATGGGCGCTAAGAACCTTCTTATAAACTCCAATTCCAGGGGAATCTGATGCCCTCTTCTGACTTCACGCGCATTGCATGCATGCGGTGCACAAACCTACATTGCAGACAGTATCATGGCACATAAAAAAAATAATAAAAAATTAGCTGGGCGTGGTGGCACACGCCTTTAATCCTAGCATCAGGAGGCAGAGGCAGGCCGGATCTTGTGAGTTTCAAGGCCAGCCTGGTCTACGAGCGAGTTCCAGAGACAGCTGGGGCTACAGGGAGACCACCATCTAAAAAGACCAAAAAAAAAAAAAAAAAAATTAAAATTAAAAGAAAAATTAAAAAAAAACAAAGAATGGTTTCATAGGTAAAAGGACTGGCTGCTCTTGCAGAGGGACCCAGGTTCAATTCCCAGCATCCACATAGCTGTCTGTAACTCCAGTTCCAAGAGATCTTACACCCTCTTCTAACCTCTATGGGCCATGCATGACAGGGCACACTTATATACTTGAATGTAATACACTATAAACATAAAATTTAGAAAACAATCTTAAATAAAAAAAAAAAGAAACAGGTAATTATATGTGAATCAATGACTTTTTGTACCTTAAAATACTGCCAAACTTTATATGCTGGAGATATGTAAGTACTAAAAAGATAGAAGCAGGGAGATCAGAAATTCGAAGGTCATCCTCTATTAGTTCCAGGCCATCCTGTACTACATGATGCCTTGCTTCAAGTAAGAAATTGTCAAAGGGGGACTGGAGAGATGCCCTAGCGGTTAAGAGCTCCGACTGCTCTTGCAGAGGACCTGGGTTCGATCCCCAGAACCCACATGGTGGCTAAGAACCGTCGGTAACTCCAATTCCAGGAGAACTCCAGTTCCAGGGGAATCCAACACCCTCCTCTGACCTCCGAGGCATTGCACGACACGGTGTACAAACCTGCATGCAGACAGTACATTCATACACATAATAAAAAAAATTAAAAATTTGTCAAAGGGTATAGTAGCAGATACCTTTAACCCCAGCACTCAGAAGGCAGAGGCAGGAATGGATCTATGGATCTCTGTTGAGACTAGGGTAGTCTAATAGCAAGTTCAAGGCCAGCCAGAGCTACACAGTGAGTCCTGTCTCAAAAAAAAAAAAAAAAAAAGGTGCCGGGCATGGTCGCACACGCCTTTAATCCTAGCACTTGGGAGGCAGAGGCAGGAGGATCATTGTGAGTTCAAGGCCATCCTGGTCTATAGAGTGAGTTCCAGGACAGCTGGAGCTACAGGGAGACCCTGTTTCAAAAAGACCAAAAAAAACCAAAAAACAAAAAGGTAAAAACCATCAAAGTCCTTTCTAGAAAGTTCACAGCAGTCCAATCACACCCTCACCAGTAGTGACTATTTCACTTTAATTCTGAGAAAACAGAAACCAAAAGAATATGGGATAATATGGGAAAGATAAGGATATATTAAAAAAAAGAATATGGGAGTATAACACAAGCAAGAAAGAGCTCATGCGTTCAGACTTGTAGTAATATATACAATCAAATATCTATCATCCCACTCTTATATACATGCAGGTAAAACCATCATACACAGAACACAAAAATAAAAATTTAAAATGTTTAAAGGCCTTCAAAGTTTCTAATAGATTAGAAAAAAAAGAGAGGCTAGAAAGATGCTTTAGGGGAGTGAAGGAGTGAAGGTGCTTACCACCGCACCTAGTGACCTGACTTCAATCCCTAGGGTCAACAGAGTAGGAAGGAGAGAACCGACCCTCCACACCATGCTACACACACAGGCTACACACACAGGCTCCCCAAATAAAGCATGTAAAAAAAGGAATAAGAGGAAAAGTACAGCAGATGTGATGGCATGCTGTAACCTCAGTGACTAGAGGTGAAAGCAGATTATCACCAGTTCCAGTCTACTCTGGGATCAGGAGTAAGAGTCTACCTGAAACCCATGAAAAAGTTTAAAAACCGCCGAGCACTCAGGAGGCAGAGGCAGGTGGATCTCTGTGAGTTCAAGGCCAGCCTGGTCTACATAATGAGTTCCAGGCCAGCTGGGGCTACAGGGAAACTCTGCCTCAAAAATAAAAATAAAAATAAAGAACTTAGAAGGACCAGAGCACAAGAGTGCATACAGGTGTCCCTCGTACACACGTCCGTCACAACTTCGTAAGGCACCACTACCAATTTTCAGAGTTTTCTATGGCTCCTGACCAACCTGACACGGCATATGCCAAGGCTGGGACCCACCCCTGTAGCCATCGGAAACCTTTCTCCCTTTTTCCTCATTTTCTCAAAGGTTTTTCCTTGCATTCAACTAACCACTGAGAGGAAGAAATTTCGTAGAGATCAGCAGCATTCAGAAGACACACAATAATCTCACTGGAAAGGTTATCTTAAAAGCAGCATCCCAGCTTTCTCTACCAATTTAACAGGCATTTCTGAAAGATGAAGACCCAGAGATTCCATCGGCAGGCATTTAGGTACACCATTCCCACTGATGTGTTCTCTTCATATGAAAGCCACTCCAAATCAAGATGCAGATTTCAAAAATCTAATAATCTCGCATTAATCCAAGGTTGACTTTCATTTGTACACAATCAATTTGTCACTGAACAAAGAACACTTTTTAATTACCTGTAGCAATTAAGAGTGATCATTTTCCTTTGTCTCATGCCCAAGTAGCACAGGCATGAATCCAGAGGAAGATGGCTTACAAGAAGCAGACCCAAGGAGAGAACAAAGGCACAAAGATGCTACAGATGTGTGCTACGACAGTCACCACCGCTCCCAAGTCTGTAACATAGCAATGTTCCTTTCCTTCACAGGGAAGGTGAGGGAGATAAGCAAGATGGGCTATTCTCAAGAAAAATAAGTATTACCCTCCCGTGATGATGCTTCATGACTGAAAGTACTCAGTTCTCCATTAAGATGCCGGTGTAGGGGCTGGAGAGATGACTCTGGTCAAGAGTACTGGCTGCTCTTGCAGACGACCTGGGTTCATTCCCTGCACCCACATGGCAGCCAACAACCATCCATGACAACAGTTCCAGGAGATCCACGCCCTCTGGCCTCCCCAGGCACTGCATGCATGTGGTGCCCATGCAAACATGCAGGCAAAAAAACACTTAAACACAGAACCATAAAATAAAAAATTAATTTAAAAAATAATGAAATGTTTTAAAGATGCTAGCTTAATGGTGCTTCTCAATATCAGAGACACAGACACAAAAGTCAGATTGATAGATGCCCAGTTATTTAAGAATTCTTTTTTTTAATTTAATTTAATTTTTTTTTATTATTTATTTTTGCATGTGTATGAATGTATTGTCTGCATGAAGGCCTGTGCACCCGTGTCGTGCAATGCCGCGGAGGTCAGAAGAGGGTCTCGGATTCCCCTGGAACTGGAGTTCTCCTGGAATTGGAGTTACAGACGGTTCTTAGCCGCCATGTGGGTGCTGGGGATCGAACCCAGGTCCTCTGCAAGAGCGTCGGCGCTCTTAACCGCTAGGCCATCTCTCCAGCCCTTAAGAATTCTTTATAGATGGAATCTGATAAAGCATTGTATCAAAATTTAAACAGAAATAAACTTTCAGGAAAATGAAGATGAATGAATTGTTTGCATTACTTAATACCACCAATTCAAGTACTATTCAGACCATTGCTATTTGAGAGCCTAGGTCAACAATGACTCAGTCTTGAAAAAAATTGCATTCTTTTGTGGTGTCTTTTGTCGAGGTGACAAGCGGCTCTCCTGTAGTCCCCGCTTGCTGGATACTCCTGCTGTATGAACCGAGGCTGGCCTGAACTCAGCAAGGATCTGCCTGCCTCTGCTTCCGTGAGTGTAAGATTTAAAGGCGTGTCCACCAATGCCCGGCTGCATATTTTTGTTTAAGGAGGTGTATGCCTGAGTTATATAGCTAACACATCTGGATAGCCCATTCCCCAAATTACAAACTAATTTCCATGTGAATGGTTTAGAAAGTAGCAGTGTTACCTATTAGCACTTGGGAGCAAGCAGGGTGATCTCTGTGAGTTAAGGCGCCCGCCTGGTCCTACAGAGTGACTCCAGGACAGCTGGGCACAGCGGAGAAACCCTGTCTCAAAGAAAAAATAAAAAAAAAAAAAAAAGGAAAGAAGAAAGAAAAGTAGCAGTGGTCTATTTTCTCACTTGGGAAAAAAAAATTCCAACAACAGGAACCCTGTTCTTTTCCTCCAAAGCCAGGAAAAGAACTTCATTCCAACTCTGGTTTAGGACATGACAAGGAGGGGAGGGCAAGAGGGGACTCAAAACATGGCACCAAGACCCCAACTCTAGGCCCAGCTCTAACACAGTGACACTGGATGGAGAGTCTACTACCAGGGCTGGACAGCATACCAGACTTCAGACAGGTGTACAGCCCAGAGAAGCAATCTGTCCCCAGTCCTAACTGATCAGGAGGAGGCCTAGGCAGGAGATGGGCCCTGCTGTCACTTCCAGTGCTCTTCCACAGCCCAAGCCAACACCACCCCAGGCAAGCCTTTCCTTTCCCTATCTGCAAATGAGTTACTAATTTTCACACTTCCACGGACCTCAAGGGAACAAAGGAGGCACTTCTAGTTGCCTTCCCTTTTCAAGCAAAGAATCTCAATTGTATCTATCTTGCATTTTATGAATAATAGAAATTGAAATGTCACACAGATTAGGTAAATTAACACAGTGTTAGCCAGTTGTGGCAATGCATACCTGCAATCCCAGGACCCTTCCCAGACTGTCCTGTCCCTATCTCCCCACAAGGCCTAGGGACCTGCACTGGACACTTCTTCTATCTGTCTGCTATGAAAAAGAATGATGGATTTTGATTATTGCCCCATGTCTTCATCAGGCCAGTAATAAGGAGGGGCAGGGAGAGGAGACATAGGCAAAAAGAAAGTCTGGTTTTTAGGAAGAGAAACACTAAGAAAGGGCCGGGCGTGGTGATGCATACCTTTATTTTATCTTATTTTATTTTTTTTTTAAGCCAATGTTATATTGAAGGTGCACACCTTTAATTCCAGTACTTGGGAGGCAGAGGCAGGTGGATCTCTGTGAGTTCAAAGCCAGCCTGTCTATATAGCGAGCTCCAGGCCAGCTGGGACTAAAGGGAGACCCTGTTTCAAAAAGGCCAAAAAAAAAAAAAGAAAAAAAACAGAGAGAGAGAAACAGAGAGAGAGAGAAAGAGAGAAACTTTGATCAGGCTCAATCTAAAAATCCAGGGGGGTGGGGGGAGGGAGTTCTGGAGAAGTGGCTCAGAGATTGTTAATAGCACTTACTGGCAGCTCTTACAGAGTGCCTGGGTTCGATTCCTAGCACCTACACGGCAGCTAACAAGCGTCCCTAACTCCAGGTCCAGTAGAGCCAATGACTTCTTCTGACCTGACCTCCCTGGGCACTGCAGGACATGGTGCACTTTCACCCATTCAGACAATACACTCATACACATAAAATAAAAATTAAGCCAGGGGTGGTGACACACCTTTAATCCCAGAGGAGGCAGAGGCAGGCAGATCTCTGTGAATTCAAGGGCAGCCTGGTCTACACAGGGAGTTCCAGGCCAGCTGGGGCTAAAAGAAGACCCGGTCTCTAAAAAGACCAAAAATAAATAATTTTTTTTTTAAATCCAGGGAGGACAAGAGCCCCTGAAGACACATTAGTGCATGAAGCAGTCTGCGGCCATCCTGGCTTCACGTTCCACTGAAACTGGCACAGGAGCCGTCCCAGAAGGCCAGGACCACCGCTCACACCACTGCAGCACCCGGTTCTATCACAAAAGCAAATGTCAATCCCGGGAATGGAGCCTCTGCTACCATCAGAGAAATATGACAGTTTGGGGGACATCAGTTACCAGTTTAGGAAGGAAAATCTGCTCTTTGTTCTGTCTTCTCTTCCCATTATGTAAACTCTGGCTTGGAGCATGCAGAAACTTTTTTACACCACCAGTGATATGAAGACTTGAGAAACACTTATTTATCGGTACTGCATGCACAGTTGCTTCTATTCTTAATTAGCCATCACCTCCACATTAAGAATTAAAAAAACAAACTATTTGTACTAACACGGAGAACACAAACTCTAAAATAAATCTGGTGGGTTAACTATAATGCGACTAAAGATTCACCACTGGAAAGGAACCAAAACTCTTTAAGTCAATAATGGTAAAAACACAGTGTCACACATAGGTCATCAGAATTCCCAGACTCTCCCTGTCAGACTTTGAAAGTCCCAAGGCTGGGGGTGTAGCTCAGTAGCAGAACAAGCCAAGCATGCTTATGAGTTACAACTGCAGTACAATACTAGTGGGGGAAAAACAAACCCAGGAAATCTGAAGTCCCAAAAGTTAGAACACCAACAGACCTATTATGCAGCCCCTTCCACTGACCAATACACAAATGCCCTAACATGTGATGAGTCAATGGTCTAATTCTGTACATGACAGTGAATGTTTTTTTATTTCAAATGTGTTCACACAGAACTATTTCTAAATGAGTACTGAAATAAACAAAGTCTGATCATAGCTCAGTTGAGAAAGTCCTTCCAGTAAATGTGCCTTCACAAACAGATGGATAGCTGTTTTAATATGCAATTGCCCTGAAAGGGAGGGGGACCCGGCTTTTGATGATGGCACATGCCTTTAATACCAGTAATCCCAGCACTTGGTAGGCAGAGGCAAGCAGATCTCTTGAGTTCAAGGCCAGCCTGGTCTACATAGTGAGTTCCAGGCCAGCTGGGGCTACAAGGAAACCCTGTCACAAAAAGACCAAAAAATAAAATAAAAAATAAATAAACCTAGAACATCCAAAAAGTCCTCCCTCCCAAGTTGCTTTTGCAAGAAATCTACCTCTCTGAATGAATTTCAGAAGAAAACAGCTCAGGAAAGGTAGAGAAGATACTGTTCAGACAACAACCCCCAATCCACTTACATCAGCCAGTTGGCACTCCTCTCTAACTGTGCCCAATCAGGTCCTTCAAAGTATCTGGAGAATGGTAGGCCCTGCACATCAAGGAGCCCTGGAACCCGGCAAGGCACTGTGCTCCTGCGGCTGGGAGTGCTTGCAATTCCAGAGGGCAGAAATCTGAGTGACACTTGGCACTCTCTCTTTCAACAACAACCACAAAGTGCTTTCCAAACCGAGGCCCTCACCATTTTGAAGACCAGGAAGCTGGAATCTGGGGGGGGGGGGTTTGAAAAATAAAGAAATCCATCCCATTCAGGCCCTCCCCCAAGGTCACAGCACAAACCAAAGGCTGTCAGGAAGGCAAGACTATTGCTTTTGTAGGCCCGGAGCAGTAAACACAAAGTGTGGCCCTAACACCCCCAGGGACAGACAGAACTTGAAAACTGGCATTTCCCTAGCCTGGAGTATAACAAGAACATGACTTGTCAGCTGTGTGTGTGTGGTGGGGGGGATGCGGGAATGGGGGGGGGGGACGATGGTTGATGACGACAGAGACAAAAAAGCATACTCCTAAATCCCCCCCAGGAGTGCTGGCTTCAAGATGCAAGAGGGAAGAGAGTACAACTGAATGTCTACAACTGCTCAGGGAAGGGAAAGGAAGGGAAGGGAGAAAGAGAATAAAGAGCCATGAGCAGCTGCAGCCCCTTAACCAAGGACACAAAGCTGTGAGGCCCAGAGGGGGGGGGCAAAGAGAGGACCAGGGAGAAAACAGGACAACTGACAAGTGCTCTGACCACCATTAACCTTGGTACGAGTGGGAGAAATGGGGCGACACTCTCAGACTGCAGAGATGGGAACCAGTCAGGGCCCCACCTCTGCTGCAGACATTGAGAGGACTCTGGGGACAAAATGTTCAAGGCTAAAGGCTCCAGAGAGAATCTGCAGCCTGGATCTGTGCCTAGAGAACCAGGGCCCAGCGCAGCCTGGCCGATGCTGAGGAAGGCAGAACAGGGAAAGACAGGCCTGGAGGAGGATGCCCTCAACCCGGAACCTGTGGGCAATGTGTGGGAAGCCTGGGAAGAAGCTGTGATCAGAGCTCAGTAGGAGAGGGCATCCGAGAGGGCAGAAAACCAGGAGGAAGGGAACCAGGAGAGGGGCATCGAAGGGAAAGCATGTCTCTCCAAGAACTGGGTGGCTCCAAGAAAGGGAGAGGGGAATAAAGAAAGGAATGACTAAGAAGACCGGGTTGGGATGAGGAGAAAGGATTCAAACCAGAGCGAGAGGCAGGGCAGAACAAGGAAAGCGAGTGTGGAGAACATAGAGTCTGGGGTGAAAGGCCAGATGGGATGGGGAGAAGTCACGGAGAGAACGTGGAATGGAGAGGGACCCCAGTCACAGGAGCCAGCCTTAAAGAGGGGCAGCAACAGGAAAGTTCAAAATGGGTCCAAAAGATGTGCAGGCAAGTGGACAGCTCCGCAAGGGGAGCTGGGAGAGGGGGCATGGAATCAAGGGGGTGGGGCAGAATCGAGCAAATGAGGGGAAAAGCAGGTGAGAAAAAGGTGCACCTAGGAGCCACAGAATGGGAAGGAGTGGGTGTGAGAGGTTATCCCAGGCAGAGGCCCTGGGAGCAAGCAGGAGGCAGGCAGCAGGTCCTAGGCGGAGAACTTAGGAGAAGAGGGGGCAAACGAATGGAGCAGGTCAGAGAAGCACTGAGATCAAGGGGGGGGGGGGCAAGAGCGCAGGGGGCAGAGCTGAGGCAGAGGAGAGATGGAGTTGGGGTTGGGACGGGGGCAGGTCAGCCAGAAATGAGACTCCTGGAGGGTTAGAGAAGGCAAAGGCAGTGGTGGAAAGCCACGCACTGCGGGGGAGTTGCATGCAAGACCAGAGACAGACCGGGCACTGGGCAGAGTTGGCAGAAAGGTCTGGAAGAGGAAGACTGCAAATGGGAGCAAGGACCGAGAAGGGAAGGAAGCTCCGGGCATCGAGATCCGAGAAGGGTCGGAGAGGAAGCCGAGGGGCAACCCGAAGGAAAATGCAGCAGGTTCTGTGACAAGGCCGGGGCAGAAATGGGGGGCATCTGGGCCCACCAGGGAGACGGAATCAAGTCCAATGCAAGAGACCCGGGGTGGGGGGGCAGCAATGTCCACACCAACAGGGTCCAGGATGGCCCTGCACGGAGGTGGAGCCGCAGGTCCTAAAGGGACAGCTCCTGGGGGTGCCACAGGTTCAGGGAAACGAGAATAATAGATCAGCCAAGGAAGGGGAGTCGGGGACCCCAAGAGTGATGCAAACAGAAATCCCCAAACCAGGACCGAGGCTCTGCAAAGTGGGCGTTAGCAGGGATGCAGAGGGCAGGGAGGAGGTGGGTCGTCCCAGGAGCACAGCCAGTAACTCCTGAAGGCGACGAAGGGCAAGACTGGGGGGTGAGCGGGGGAGGAAATGGGAGACGAGGAGGCTCGGAATTGGGGGCCGGGAGGCTCGTGTGGGGGGCGAGAGACACCGAATCCCCCCAAAATCAGGTCGGGGGGGGGGTGTGTGGAGCAGACGCCGGGACTGCAGGGCTGCGGGGGACACCGGCAAGTCCGAAGGGCAAGGCGGGCCGCGCGGCGGGGCCCGGGCGTGCAGTGGCGGGGACGGCGGGGACCGCGGGGCGCTGGGGGGGGGACCGCTCCCTCCCCTCCCCCTCCGGCTCCTCCATTGTTCGCGGGCTCCGGGCCCCGCCGTCCCCGCCTTTCCCCCCACCCTTGGATCCCGCAGCGGGGCGGCGCCCCGGCGCCTCGCCCGTCCCCAGATTCCCCTCCGCGAGCTCCAGGGTACTTACCAGCCTCGGGGGCGCTCTTAGCGCGGCCCGGGCCTCCGCGATCCTGGCCGCGACGACGGCGGCCCAGGCGCCATGTTCCCCTGGCGACTCGTTTCTGAGGCGGCTGAGGCGGCGGCGGCGGCGGCGGCGGCGGCGGCGGGGGGCCGGGCGGACCCTCCCTCGCGGGCTCCCTCCTCCGCCTCCTCCACCTCCTCCTCCCGCCGCGCCGCGGCTCTCCCTCGGGGCGGGGGGCGGGGAGGGGAAGGGGGGAGGGGCGGGAACCTGGGGGAGGGCGGACCAGCCTCGCTCGCTCCCTCCCTCCCTCCCGCGCAATGGCGGCGGCGTCGGCGGCGCCTCCTTCCTGCGGCCGCAGCTCTCGCGCGCGCCTGTTTGTGTGTGTGTGTGTGCACCGGAGAGCTAGCGAGCCCCTCGCTAATGCGCGTGCGTGTCAGAGGGGAACCGGGCCAGTTGGGCGGACGGGGGGGTGTGGAGGGTGGATAACGGCCCCTCAGGGACACGCGCTGCGCGAGGAGAAGCAGCCCGTGAAGACAGGACAAGGCAGGCACGCGAGGACTCGGAGGTTGTGACTGCGCATGCGCCCTCTGAGGAAAAGGAAAAAAAAAAAAACCCACACGCCACTACCACAGCCGCAGAGGCTGCGGCGAAGAGCTACACAGGGCGAGCGAACCCGCGAACGGGCCCCGGAGGCAGCGGGGTGGGCTAGTGCGCTTGCGCAATAGCGGCTACCAGCCGGCTGGGTAGGAGCCTGGGAAGCCACCGCCGGGTGGAGGGCGTGGCCCGCAGGAGGCGCGCGCCGCCTTGTGCGCGTTACCAGCAGCGGGTCACCCCCCCAACACACACATAGAGCCCAGCGCTGGCTGCGGGAGAAAGCTAGCGCCGTGGAGGCTTTGGGGGCGGAGACGAACGGCGCCATCCCGCTCGCGCGGGACCTGACCAGCCAATGGGAGGCAAGGGGAGGTGGGTTTGCCTCTCGGAGCCGCAGCCCCCGGGATAACGGAGGAGAGGTGGATGGACGTAACGTGAGGCGGTGGGACGGGGCTAATGAACGAGGGAGCGTACCCAGCGAGGGAGCCGATTGGGTAGGACGAGGGGGGCGTGGTCCTCCTCCGTCCTACCCCAGTCTGGAAGTTGGATGGTCCGGAAGAGTGGGCGTGGCCAAAGGGCGCGTGTTCTTTCCCCGGCGCTGAATTAAAATTTGTGAGCCAGCCTGGCGTTGATACAAGTGGCTGGGGATTCCAATGAGGGCTTGGTCCCCAAGCAGAGGGAGGACAGCCAGGCCTTGCATTGCAGCTCTGACCTCCAGGTCAGCATTGTGCAAAGGACTGCCAACCAAATGTCACTTTGGTTGCATGGAGGGGGAATAGTGGTGGGAGAGGGCACCATTCTAACCCTTGATTCCTCTGGGATGCTTCCGGAAGTACGGATTGTGAAAGACAAGCTTTGCAGGCGCCCAGACTGTATTTGTGGAATGCATGAAGAAAGCATGTGCTTCCGATTCCACTTTGCATTTCTTCCCGCTGTCTTTTCATCTGAAAAATGGGATGACTAAAAAGGGTCACAGGAGTTATCCTAGTACACTTGGCCAAGACACCCTGTGGGAGCCTGAAACAGCCAAAACCCGGTAGAACGTTTAAGCAATGAAAGGTATTAACCACAATAGAACAAAACAACTATGAATACATTGTACCATAATGAGAATAATGCGAATGTGGCTGTTCAGTGTCAAGATTTAGTATTTCCTTCCCTGCTGCCCATGGGGGAACTGAAACTTCAGAAAGCAACATCGGTCAATGGAGGACGGCTGTATATTTCTGGAGGACGGGAGAAGGGGGTAACTTACACATAGTAAGTGGTCCATAGGCATTAATTAATAAATCTACATGTGCTAAAAGCAGGCGAAGCTTCTTTGATAAAGATCATTATGGGGTAAGAGGGACTGGAAAGGCGGCTCAGCGGGTAAGCAGGAAGGTCAGAACAGCCTATATCTTCAGTTCCAGGGGGATCTGACACGCTTCTGGCATCCATCACCCTTGCACTTATGTGCACACACACACATAATTAAAATTGAAAATACCCGGGCATGGTGGCACATGCCATTAATCCTAGCACTTGGGAGGCAGAGGCAAGCGAATCTCTGTGAGTTCAAAGACAGCCTGGTCTACACAGAGTTACAGGCTAGGTTACAGGGAGACCCTGTCTCAAAAAGACAATATAAATAAATAAATAAATAAATAAAATCATTGGTGGAATGCTTCCCTAGTATGCACAAGAATCAAGATTCCCTCAAAACTACCAAAAAAAAAAAGAAAAAACTAATAGCCAGGTGTGGTGGCACACACCTTTAATCACAGCACTCAGGAGGTAGAGGTGGGTGGATCTCTGTAAATTCAAGGCCAGCCTGGTCTACAGAGCAAGCTCCAGGACAGCTGGTACTAAAAGGGAGACCTGGCCTCAAAAATACCAAAAAAAAAAANGTAAGAGTGCCGACTGCTCTTGCAGAGGACCTGGGTTCAATCCCCAGCACCCACATGGCAGCTGAGAGCTGTCTTTAACTCCAGTTTCAAGGGAATCCCACACCCTCTTCTGACCTTCTCGGCATTGCACGACAAGGGTGCACGAACCTACATGCAGACAGTACATTCATACACATACAAAATAAATAAAATTTAAAAAAAGAAGATTCCAAGCCAGGTGTGGTGGTGCATGCTTTTAATCCTAGCCCTTGGGAGGCAGAGGCAGGCAGATCTTTGTGAGATCAAGGCCAACCTGGTCTACAGAGTGAGTTCCAGGACAGCTGGGGCTACAGGAGACCCTGTCTCGAAAAGACCCCCCCAAAAAAAGAATCAAGATTTCAATCTCAACACAAAGTCTCAAATAATTTCCATTGACCTGACCTTTTATTCTTAGTTGCTTCTTTGTTTCTTTGTTCTGTTTTTTTGAAACAGGTTCTCAGTATGTAGCCCTGGCTGCCCTAGAGCTTACTGTGTAGCCCAGGCTAGCCTCAAAACCCTGCCTCTGCCTCCTTAGTGCCTGCCATGCTAAAGATCAAATTAATGTCTTAAAATTTGGGGGTGGTCTTTTTATTTTGTGTATATGAGTGTTTTGCCTGCATGTGTGTAAGAGCACCTGTGTCACTGCAGTGTTCTTGGAGGACAGAAGAGGTCTTCAGGTCCCTAGTACTGGAGTTACAGCCAGTTGTTAGCAGCCTTGTTAGGGTGCTAGGAACTGAACTCCAGTCCTTTACAACAGTACCCAGGGTTCTAAACCCCTGAGCCATCTCTCCACCTGCAAATTATGTCTTTATAACACCTATACAGTCTTCCCACCTTTCTAGTCTTGGTTAATTTGTGAACTGGCAGCATCTCACTCTGGACCCAGCTTTTTTATTTTGGAGACTGTCACTGTATCCTTCCGTCAAGTCTAAGGTTGAAGTCACACTTGAGAGGGGCCTACTAGATGTGGCCTAATCCTAAATCTTTAATAAAAGTGTACACTGGGTTAAGGATAAGGTTCAGTTGCTGGAGTACTTGCCTAGCATACCCCGGGCTCAATCCCCAGGGCCACATAACTGGGTGTGGTGGCACACACCTGTAATCACAGCACATTGGAAGTAGAAGCAGAAAGGTTGGAGGTTCTAAAGTCATCCTTGGCTATATAGTGAGTACCAGGCCAGCCTTGGCTACATGAGACCCTGGCTTAACAAAAAAAAAAGGGGGGGCGGGGCTGGAGAGATGCCTCAGCAGTTGAGAGCACTGACTGCCCTTGAGGAAGACCCAGATTTGATCCCAGCGCCCACATAGTGGCTAATAACCGTCCATAACTCCAGTTCCAGGGGAATCTAACACCTTTTTCTGACCTCTGTGAGCTTTGCATAACACAGGTGCACTTACACACATGTAGGCAATACACTCATACACATAAACATAATAAAATAATTTAAAAATAAATAAATTGGTACTCAGTGGCATGGTGGCCATAAAGACAAAGTCCTTGTTCCCTAACTCCTGTCTTTTCAGACTCTAGCTTCACACGTCCATAAGGCTGGTTCAGGTGGCCCCTCTGGGCTTGTACAGCCCCCTGGCTATCCTCGGTCTTTCTTGTCTCTTAAGCCTTTCCCTCCCTTGGATAAGAGCGAAGCTGAACTCCCGCAGTCACCGTCTCGAACCCTGATCTACACAACAGGCAGGGGCTCAGGCAGTGTTTTGTTGCTGGGTACCTTCAGGCAGGGCCTTCCCAGCTCTGCAATTCTTTCCAGGGCTTGAGAGGGCGACTGGTAGCTGACTAAGACACCGGCAGGAAGCAGGACTCCCTGGGGGCAGCCACCCCCGCGCACCCGGTTACCCTCCACTCCAGCATAAATAAACAACCCACTAAACAATTAGCCGACAGAGAGAAGTGCAGGCTGCGGGCTTGGACCTCTATCAAGATTTCCCAAGCCTTGCCCTGGAGGCTGGAATAGCCGGAGGTCACATCGACTAGCACGCTTAGGTATAGGGCGGGAAAGCGCGCATCCCAAAGATGCACAGGCAAAAAAAAAAAAAAAAAAAAAAGAAGCAAATATCTACAAAAGTTTTGCAGAAAAACTGGAGGTGCCGGAACATATTCCGTCTCCATTCCCGAGAATCTGAAAGAATTAAAGAGAGGGTGGGGACCAGGTCAGGCGTGACTGAGGAGCCGAAGAGCCCACAGCGCCGCCTGCTAGCAGAACAGAGGAAGCTTCTTGGAGCTGAAGCGGCCTGGGAAAGTCCCGGAATGATGAAATCTTCCGCTATTGGTCACAAAGGTAGCCAATCATGAGCAAGGAAGGAGAGGCGGGGATGCTCTGATTTGCAGCGGAGTCACACAGGACCCATAGTTGGCAATGCACTAAATATTTGATGGAAGAATGTACGATGAACCTTTGTTTTTATAAACTAGTAAAATTAGCCGGCCGTGGGGCCTGGAGAGATGGCTCAGTGGTTAAGACCACGGGTTGCTCTTGCAGAGGACCCGGGTTCTATTCCCAGCACCTACATAGCTGTTAACAACAGTCAGTAAATGGAATCATTAGTAAGTTCTCTTGCACGTAACAGTGGCTTTCCAAGTGCCGTTGTTTGTGAGTTCCATCCTCGTTATTCTGTGTAGGGAGGTAGACCGTTCATTCTCATGGTCGTGTGAGTGTGTACAACCAAAGAGTATTAACAGCTCAATCATTGCCAGATGTGAATTACAAAACCTGTAATTCCAGCACAAAGGAGGCTGAGGCAAAAGGATCAAGAGTTCAGAGCCAGTAAGGTGTGGTAGTACAAGCCTTTAATCCCAGCATTCGAGAGACAGAAGCAAGCGCATCTCTGAGTTCAAAGCCAGCTTGCTCTACATGGAGAGTTCCAGATGAGGTAGGCCTACAGAGTAAGACTGTGCCTCAAAAAAAAAAAAATAAATAAAGTTTCAGAGCAGCCTGGACTGTAAAGCAAGTCTTTGTCTCTAAATAAATAAATAAGCTGGGTGTGATGGTGCACGATTTTAATCCCAGCATTCAGGAGGCAGAGGCAGGTGGATCTCTGTGAGTTCAAGGGCAGCCTGGTCTACATAGCAAGTTCCAGAAGGTTCTTTTTTTTAATTTTCTATGTGTATTAGTGTATTACCTACATGTATGTTAGTGTACCCATGTCGTGTACAACCTGCAGATATCAGAAGAGGGCATCATATCTCCTTCTGGATGCTCTTGCAGTTCCAGACAGTTGTTAGCCGCCATGTGGGTGCTGGGAATCGAACCCAGGTCCTCTACAAGAGCAATCAGTGCTCTTAACTGCTGACTCATCTCCAGCCCCTTGATTGTTCCTTTTTAAATTAAGTAGGTGTTGGGGCTGGAGAGATGGCTCAGAGGTTAAGAGCGCTGACTGCTCTTGCAGAGGACATGGGGTTTGAATCCCAGCATCCACATGGCAGAAAGAACTGTCTTAGGCCTAGCATGGTGGCACACACCTTTATCCCAGCACTCCGGAGGCAAAGGCAGGTGGATCTCTTTGAGTTCAAGGCCAGCCTGGTCTACATAGCGAGCTCCAGGCCAGCTGGGACTAAAGGGAGACCCTGCCTCAAAAAGACCAAAAAATAAAAAATAAAATAAATTAAGTAGGTGTGTGCATGTGTGTGTGTGGGTGTATGTGTCTCTCTGTGTGTATCTGTGTCTGTGTACATGTGTGTATGTGTGTGGGTCTGGGTGTCTGTGTGTGTGTATCTGTGACTGTGTATATGTGTATATGTGTGTGCCTGTGTGTGTGCCTCTGTGTGTGTGTGTGTGTGTGTGTGTGTGTGTAGGACAGAGGACAACTTTTTTTCTTGATTTATTTTTCAAGCGATTCCTCAATATAAGAGCACAGTTGTTTTCAGATCACATTGATGTTGCTCAGTTTGCCATACAATTAGGTAATTGGTGCTAGCATCCACAGATGAGGGATACCATTCATCTCATCGTTTGTTTTTCTGGGAGTGTTACTTCACTCAGCATGATATCTTCTAGCTCCAGCCATTTACCTGCAAATTTCATGATGTCATCTTTCTTTACTGCTCCATAGAACTCCATTGTGTAGATGTACCACATTTTCTCTATCCACTCATCAGTTGAGGGGCACTTGGGTTGGTTCCAGCTCCTTGCTATCGTGAAGAGAGCTGTAATAAACATGGCTGTGCATGTATCTCTGTGGTAAGATGAGTCTTATGGGTACATACCCAGCAGTTGTATGGCTGGGTCGGGTGGCAAGTTCATTCCAAGTCTTCCAAGCGTTCTCCACACTGCTTTCCATAGTGGCTATATAAGTTTACATTCCCACCAGCAGTGAGTGAGTGTTCCCCTTTCCCCACAACCTCTCAGCACTTTGGTATCATTGTTTTCTTTATCCTAGCCAGTCTTATTGGAGAAGATGATCTTAAAGTGGTTTTTCATTTGCATTCTTTAATTATTTGGCGACATTGAACACTTCTTAAGATGTTCTCAGCCATCTTTAATTCCTCATTTGTGAAGTCTCTGTTCAGCTTTTTCTCCATCTATTGAGTGGGTCATTTGTTTTCTTCTTTGTTTTTTGAGTAGTTTATGATATTCTTGGAAATCATTGCTTGTCAGATGTTTCTGCAGTGAAGGTTTCCCTCCACTCTGTGGGTTTTCTCTTCACTTCCTTGATTATTTCTTTTGATGTACAGAAGCTTTGAGTTTAATGAGGTCCCATTTGTCAATTGTCGACCTTAATTCTTGTGTCAGCTGCTGTCTGATTTAGGAATCTTTTCCTCACTCCTATGTCTTGTAGTCACTGCCAACTTTTTCTTCTATCACCTTCAGGGTTTCACGTTGAAGTCTTTAATCATCTGAAGTTGAATTTTGTTTTTTTTTTTTTTTTCCGGTATGTGTATCAATGTACTGTCTGCATGCAGGTTTGTGCACCCGTGTCGTGCAATGCCGCGGAAGGTCAGAAGAGGGTCTCAGATTCCCCTGGAACTGGAGTTCTCCTGGAATTGGAGTTTAACGGCTCTCAGCCACCATGTGGGTGCGGGGATGCGAACCTGGGTCCTCTGTAAGAGCGGTCGGCGCTCGTCTCAACCGCTAGGGCCACTCTCCAGCCCTGGAGTTGACTTTTTTAACTTTTTAAAAATTTTTATTTATTTTTTTATGTGTATGAGTGTACTGTCTGCATTGGTACGCCTGTGTTGTGCAGTGCTGCGGAGGTCAGAAGAAGGTGACGGATTCCTCTAGAACTGGAGTTAAAGATGGCTCTTAGCCGCCAAGTGGGTGCTGGGGATGGAACCCGGGTGCTCTGCAAGAGCAGTCGGTGCTCTTAACCACTAGGCCATCTCTCCAGCCCCTGGAGTTGACTTTTGTACAGGGTGAGAGGAGGGTTTAATTTCATTCTTCTACAAGTGGTGATCCAGTTTTGCCAACACTTGCTGAAGGGTCTTTTCTCCATGTGTCTTCTTGGCCCCCTTGTCCAAATATGAGGTGGCTGAAATTGTATGTGTCAAGTTTGGATCTTCAGTTTTGTTCCATTGTCAACAGGTCTGTTTTTGTGCCAGTACCCAGCTGTTTTTTATACTATACCCTGTATTTAGTTTGAAGTCTGGTATAGAGATCCCCCCGTATTGCTCTTTTCACTCAGGGTTGTTTTGGCTATTCGGGGTCTTTTGTTTTCCAAACAAAATTAAGGACTTTTTCTCCAAGCCTGTGAAGAAACTCTTGGGGATTTTAATTGGGATTGCATTAAATCTATACAAGAGTTTGGGTAGAATGGAGATTTTTACTATGTTAATTTTCCCAGTCCATGAGCATGGGAGGTTTTTCCATCTTCTGATGTCTTCTTCAATTTCCTTCTTCAGGGGGTTAAAATTTTTGATGTTGAGCGGGATGTGGTGGTGCACGCCTTTAATCCTAGCACTTTGGAGACAGAGGAAGGTAGATCTTTGTGAGTTCAAGGCCAGCCTGGTCTACAGAGCGAATTCCAGGACAGCTGGGGCTACAGGGAGACCCTGTCTGAAAAGACCAATAAATTTTTTTTTTTGGAGAGATCTTTGGTGTCTTTCGGTTAGGTTTGTTCCTAGGATTGTTATTGTTTTTGAGGCTACTGTGAGTGGGAAGGTCCTCTTGAATTCCTTCGTCAGTTGCTTGTTGTTGATGTAAAGAAAGGCTACTGTTTTCTAGGTTAATTTTGATCCTGCATTTTACTGAAGCTCTTTATTATTTCTAGGAGTTTTCTGGTGGAGTTTTAGCATCCCTTAAGTAAAAAATCATATCGTCAGCAAAAAGGGATAGCTTAACTTCCTCTTTTCCAATTTGTACTCTTTTAATTTCCTTTTCTTGCCTTATTGCCCTAGCAAGTGTTTCAAGCACTATATTGAAGAGGAGTGGTGACAGGGGGCAGCCTTGCTGAGTTCCTACCTTTAAAGGAATGCTCCTGTTGTTTCCCCATTTAGGATGGATATGGCTGTGGGTTTCCTGTATATGGCTTTGATTACATTGAGGAATGATCCCTCCAATCAATTCCCTCTAGGACTTTAAGCATGAAGGGTGGTGGATTTTGTCAAAGGCTTTTCTCTGAGTTAATTGAGAGGATCATGTGGTTTTTGGCTTCAGTCCATTTATATGCTTGATGATATTGATTTTATATGTTGAACCATCCCTTCATCTCTGGTTTGACTCCAACTTGGTAATGATGGATGATCCTCTTGATGTGGGTCTGTATTCGATTTGCAAGAATCCTGTTTAGAATTTTTGCATGTGTGTTCATTAGTGAGATCAGAGGACAACTTTTGGGATTCAGTTCTTGCTTTCCACTTGATGGAGGTAGGTTCCAAGGATTGAACTCAACTCAGGCTTGCAAGACTACTTACTAGTACTTCTACCAGATGAGCCACTCATCAGCCCAATTGATTGCTTTTTGTTTTTGTTTTGTTTTAATTTTTTGAGAAAGGGTATCACTTAGCCTAGGATGGGCTCCAATTCACTACAAAGCTGAGGATGACCTGGAACTTCTAATCCTACTGCCTCCACCTCTCTAGTACTGGGGTTGCAGGCATGCACCACCTTGCCCAGCTCTAACCAATGTACCAGCACACAAGCTGTGTAAGAATTTTGGAGCTGTGAACATAACTTACTTGGTAGAGTGAATGCCTACCATGAGCAAAAACCCTACCACTGGTGGGTTGTACCTGTAATCTCAGCACTTTGGACTTAGAGACAGGAGGATCAGAAGTTTGAAGTCATTTTCTTTTTTTCAAGATTTTTTTTTTTTTGTTGTCTTTTGAGACAGGGTCTCCCTGTAGTCCCAGCTCGTCCTGGAACTCACTCGTAGACCAGGCTGGCCTTGAACTCACAAGATCTGCCTGCCTCTGCCTCCCACAGTACTAGGATTAAAGGCATGCACCACCATTATTTTTAGGTTATGCTAGGTGTGGTGGTGCACGCCTTTAGTCCCAGCAATCTAGAGGCAGGGGCAGGTGGATCTCTGTGAGTTCAAGGCCAGCCTGCTCTACATAGCAAGTTCCAGGCCAGCCGGGAATACAGGGAGACCCTGTCTCAAAAAGACAAAGAAAAAAGATTATTTGTATGTTATATGTACGAATGTTTTGCCTGCATTTATGTATGTGCACCACATGCATGCACTGTCAGTGGAAGTCAGAAGAGAATGTCAAATGTCTTGGAACTGGAGTTACAGATTGTTGTGAGCCACCATGTGTGTGTTGGGAAGCAAACCTGGGACCTCTACAAGACCAGCCAGCTCTCCCAGCCACTGATGGAGCTCTCCAGCCTCTACAAACAAAGCAAAATCTAAATCTAGGTTCTGCATCTGAGAGAACACACACTGTGTTTGTCTTCCTGTTTCATTGACCGTGATTTCCAGATGTGTCCCTTACCTGAAAATGTCATGATTTCATTCTTTATGGCTGAATAAAGTTTGTCAACTGCATTTATCTCACATTGTCACTGTCCACTCATCTGACTGTATGTCCCACATTATCACTGTCCACTCATCTGACTGTATGTCCCACGTTGTCACTGTTGTCCCACATTGTCACTGTCCACTCATCTGACTGTATATCCCACATTGTCACTGTCCTCTCATCTGACTGTATGTCCCACATTATCACTGTCCTCTCATCTGACTGTATGTCCCACATTGTCACTGTCCACTCATCTGACTGTATGTCCCACATTCCACTGTCCTCTCATCTGACTGTATGTCCCACATTCTCACTGTCCTCTCATCTGACTGTATGTCCCACATTCTCACTGTCCTCTCATCTGACTGTATGTCCCACATTCTCACTGTCCTCTCATCTGACTGTATGTCCCACATTCTCACTGTCCTCTCATCTGACTGTATGTCCCACATTCTCACTCATTGTCACTGTCCTCTCATCTGACTTATGTCCCAAATTGTCACCGTCCTCTCATCTGACTGTATATCCCAAATTGTCACCATCCTCTCATCTGACTGTATGTCCCACATCGTCACCGTCCTCTCATCTGACTGTATGTCCAACATTGTCACTGTCCTCTCATCTGACTGTATGTCCCACATTGTCACTGTCCTACTCTATCTGACTGATATGTCCCAACATTGTCATTGTCCTCTCATCTGACTGTATGTCCAACATTGTCACTGTCCTCTCATCTGACTGTATGTCCCACATTGTCACTGTCCTCTTGTCTGACTGTATGTCCCACATTGTCACTGCCTCTAATCTGACTGCCTGTCCAACATTGTCACTGTCCTCTCATCTGACTGTATGTCCCACATTGTCACTGTCCTCTCATCTGACTGTATGTCCAACATTGTCATTGTCCTCTCATCTGACTGTATGTCCAACATTGTCATTGTCCTCTCATCTGACTGTATGTCCAACATTGTCATTGTCCTCTCATCTGACTGTATGTCCACATGTCACTTCTATCTGACTGCCTGTCCAACATTGTCACTGTCTTCTTATCTGACTATATGTCCCACATTGTCACTGTCCTCTCATCTGACTGTATGTCTCACATTGTCACTGTCCTCTAATCTGACTGCCTGTCCAACATTGTCACTGTCCTCTTATCTGACTATATGTCCCACATTGTCACTGTCCTCTCATCTGACTGCCTGTCCCACATTGTCACTGTCCTCTCATCTGACTGTATGTCCCACATTGTCACTGCCTCTAATCTGACTGCCTGTGCAACATTGTCACTGTCCTCTCATCTGACTGCCTGTCCAACATTGTCACTGTCCTCTCATCTGACTGCCTGTCCAACATTGTCACTGTCCTCTTATCTGACTGTATGTCCCACATTGTCACTCATTGTCACTGTCCTCTCATCTGACTGTATGTCCCACATTGTCACTGTCCTCTCATCTGACTGTATGTCCCACATTGTCACTGTCCACTTATCTGACTGTATGTCCCACATTGTCACTCATTGTCACTGTCCACTCATCTGACCATATGGCCCACATTGTCAATGTCCACTCATGTACCTCCTGAGAGGTAGGATTTTTTATTTTATTTTATTTTTATTTATTTATTCATTTTTATGTGTATGAATGTATTGTCTGCATGCAGGTCTGCGCACCCGTGTCGTGCGATGCCGCGGAGGTCAGAAGACGGTCTCGGACTCCCCTGGAACTGGAGTTCTCCTGGAACCGGAGTCACAGACGGTTCTCAGCCGCCATGTGGGTGCTGGGGATCGAACCCGGGTCCTCTGCAAGAGCGGTCGTCGCTCTTAACCGCTAGGCCATCCCTCCAGCCCCGAGAGGTAGGATTAAAGGCAGTCAGCACACCCAGGTTTCCAATTTTTTAAATTATTTAATTATTTTTATGTGTATGAATGTACTGTCTGCATATAGGTTGGAGCACCCGTGTTGTGCAATGCCAGGGAGGTCAGAAGAGGGCATCAGATTCCCCTGGAACTGGAGTTAAAGACAGTTCTCAGCTGCCATGTGGGTGCTAAGAATCGAACCCAGGTCCTCTGCAAGAGCAGTCAGTGTTCTTAACCACTGAGCCATCTCTCCAGCCCTAGCTTCCAATTTTCTTTAATGCAATAATACATTGATTTCTTGTCCTTGTATTAACAAAAAGAAAAAGAAAAAGAAACAAACAAATAGAAGCCAGGCATGGTGGCACACACCTTTCATCCAAGCACTCCAGAGGCAGAGGCAGGTGGATCTCTGTAAGTTCAAGGCCAGCCTGGTCTACATAGTGAGTTCCAGGACATCTGGAACTACAGGGAGATCCTGTCTCAAAAAGACAACACACACACAAACGTAGAACACACCAGAAAAGATACAGTCTCCTTGTACAAACTAGACCCATTCCACTCTTCTCTCCAGAAATCTCTTGTGTTTCAGAACTCTCTACACACTTCCACATATCCAGTGCAGCAGAGTTGGCAGAAAAGGAGGCTTCAGAGTTATGGCACCCAGGCCTGAACCTCAGGTCTGCTCCTTACCAGCTGTGTGGCTTTGAATAAATTGGTCTACCTCTCTGCTCCTCAGTTTACCCATCTGTAAAATGGGGTTTAGAGTATTAGTGCCTGGACAAGTGAGTTGGTTCAGTGGGTAACGGTGTCTAATGCCAAGCCCGACAACCTGAGTTCTAGGCCCCAGACACACAAGGTGGAAAGAGGTGTGGCTACAAATTGTCCTCTGATCTCCATGTGGCAGCCGTGGTACACACCCACCCACACAAATACACACACACAAATAAAATCAATAAAAATATTTAAGATAATATTAGTACCTTCTGGAGTTGTGGTGCAGTTGGCAACATGCTAGTGTAGCCTGTACAAGGCCCTGGGTTCAATCCCCAGTATCATGTAAACTGTAAACGTCTTGCAGTCCCAGCACTTGGGAGGTAGAGGCAGGAGGATCAGGAGGATCCTTAACTACGTAGTGACTTTGAGGCCAGCCTCCGTTCCATGAGATGATACCTCAAGAAATTAACATAGGCCTATGATGGGGCTGGAGAGATGGCTCAGTGGATAAAGGTCCTTGGTGCTAAGCCTGACAATCTGAGTGGACCCACGTGGTAGATGGAGAGATCAGACTCTTACAAGTTGTTCTCTGACCTCCATACATGCCATAGAACCTGTACACACAAAAAAGAAAGGAAAGAAGGAAGGAAGGGAAAGAAGAAATAAAACAAGAGCTGGCAATATAGCTCAGAGCATATATTTAAGCGTAGCGTGCTTAAAGCCTCTGTTCAGTAAACAGTACAACACTGGGTGGTATGGCTGTAGACTGCAGGAGCCGGAGAGATGACTCACTGGTTAACTGTGGATACTGTTCTTATAGAGGACCAGGGTTTGGTTCCAGAACCTACAGAGGGCAGCTTACAAATATCCATAACTCCAAGCTTTGGGGAATTTATGTCATATTCTGGACTCTGTGGACGCTGAACTCCTGTGCACAAACCCACTCTAGGGACACATACATACATACATACATACATACATACATACATACTCACAGATAGCAAAAATAAAACAAAGCAATATAATAGTTAAACAGTTTTTTTTTTTCTGGTCTTTTCAGAGACAGGGTCTCCCTGTAGCCCCAGCTGTCCTGGAACTCACTTTGTATACCAGGCTGGCCTTGAACTCACAAAGGTCCGCCTGCCTCTGCCTCCCAAGTGCTAGGATTAAAGGCGGGTGCCTCCACGCCTGGCTAAACAGTTTTAAGATTGTCATGAATAGGGACTGGAGAGATGGCTCAGCGGTTAAGAGCACTGACTGCTCTTGCAGAGGACCTGGGTTCGATTCCCAGCACCCACATGGCAACTGAGAACTGTCTTTAACTCCAGTTCCAGGGGAATCTGACACCCTCTTTTGACCTCCGAGGCATTGCACGACATGGGTGCACCAACCTACATGCAGACAGACACTCATACACACAAAAAATAAATAAATAAATAAATAAATAAATAAATAAATTTTAAAAAAGATTGTCATGAATAAACTACTTAGAAAAATGCTTAGAATATAGTAAGCACTTCTTTTGTAGTTTTGTTCTGCTTGCTTATTTATTTATTTATTATTTATTTATTTATTTACTTATTTTGAGACAGGGTCTCCCTATAGCCCCAGCTGGCCTGGAACTCACTCTGTAGACCAGGCTGGTCTCGAACTCCCAGAGATCCTCCTGCCTCTGCCTCTCAAGTGCTGGGATTAAAGGCGTGCACCACCATGCCCCACTTAAAGATGGTTCTTAGCCACCATGTGGGTATTGGGAATCAAACCAGGGTCCTCTGTAACAGCAGTCGGCACTCTTAACTGCTGAGCCATCTCTCCAGCCCCATTTGTTCTGATTTTATTTTATTTTATTTTATTTATCTTTTTTTGTCCTTTGTGTTTCTGAGACATTGAGGATACTCCCTATAGCCCCAGCTGTCCTGGTAAACTCGCTCTGTTAGACCAGGCTGGCCTTGAACTCACAAAGATTCCCCCTACCTCTGCCTCCGGAGTGCTAGGATTATAAGGCTGTGCGCCCTACCACGCCATCCCTCTGGGCATTTAATTTTATTTTTTATTCCTTAATTCAGTTTTTGCTTTTTTTATTGTGGTTACTTTATCTTCATGCTGTGTCACACCTAGTCTTGAGCAGGCGTCGGCACCCTGTACCCTCGGCTGAGATCATCGGAACTCACTCTGTAGACCGGCGTGGCCTTGATCCATCGACAGATATACTTCGTAATGCAGGTCCAGCCATCAATGCCCTCCCAAGTTGCTACACAGGATATAGCGCGTCAGAAGCGCTGGATCCGATCCTGCGATACGCCCTAAGACCATAATATGGTGTTTTACGTGTCTCCCTGTAGCTCGCTGTCCTGGACTCACTGTAGACCAGGCTGGCCTTCAACTCACAAAGAGTCGCCTGCATCTGCCTCCAAGTGCGGGGTTAAGATGCGCACCATGCCCGGCATGTTCTGTTTTTAAATTAGTATGAACGCTCTACCGTTAGCTAGTGCCTACTATGACAGGGTGAATTTTGGGTTTGAACATCATTTCTCATCCCCCTTTTTTTAATCTTTTAAATTTCTTTCCTTTTTAATTTTTAATTTTAATTTATTTATTTATGTGTAATGAATGTTACTGTTTTGCCAATGTAGATCTCGTGCACGCTGTTCGATGGCAATCTGCCGCGAGGTCGCGAGATAAGAGAGGGTCTCAGAATCCCTGTGAACGTGGAGTCCCTGGAAATTGGAGTTACAGACGTCTCAGCCCCATGTGGGTGCTTAGGTGAAACCCGGGTCCTCCTGCAAGAGTGGTCGCACTCTTTAACGCATTGGCCATCCCCTCCAAACCCCAAAATTTTCATGTAATATTGTGGTATGAAGTTGTATTGTCTGGCATGTAGTTGGTGCGACCCGTGCATGCAATGCGTTGGAGGTCAGAAGAGGGTGTGGGATTCTCCCTGGAAACTGGAGTTAAGACGCGGTTTTCAGCCACCATGTGGGTTGTTGGGGAATTCAAACCTGGTCCCTCTTCAAGAGCAGCGGTCCTCTTAACCGGCTTAGAGCTATCTCTCCAGCCCTCAATCCCCTTTTTGTTTAGTTCATTTTTATTATTATGTGTATGAGTGTATTCCTGTCGTGTTATATAAGGCACTCGTTATAGCCCAATGCCCGCAGGGGTCAAAAGAAAGAGGTTGTTGGGTCCCTGGAACTAGAGTATACAAAGGTTATGGTCCAATGGAGCTGGTTCAAAGATCTCTAGCAAAAGCACAGTGTTCTTAACCATTGAGCCATCCTCCCAACCCATAATCTTTTTTGAACTTTTTGAGAAATGAATCAAGGTATAGGACATGCCAGGTAGGTATCTATCCACTCCCAAGCTATATTTTCCCCAGCCCCACTAATGAATGAATTAAATGTATTGTATGTAGGATCACACCTTACTTGTATGGCTTGGCAGGCCAATCGTTGACTTTGATAGCGAGTCTATAGTGCCCATCTAGCTGTACTGGTTAATGATAAATTCTGAAATATAATAGCTCTATACTTTATTGACATAGTACTACTTTTTTTTATTAATTTCTGTATATGTTGAAATTATCCACTGGTGTCAACGTAGTGCAACGCGAGGTGTAGCAAAAGACTAAGGCTGAGCGGTTGAGGTCATGAAAGAAACAAAATACGTTGTCCCTAAATGGTTTGGGTTCGAACCCTAAGTTATACTGGGGCTTGAGTTACAAACAGGATGCAGTGCCAATTCACCTCTCGTAATGAGTAGGATCTATGCAGCAGCACGGAGTGATCGGGGCATGGCATGGCTTACCAAGGCGTGATAAATGCCACTATGTAGTACTTCAAGTAAGCTTCTGGCGCTCTCTCTGCTTGACTTGCCGAGCTCCGGGTTCAGACCAGCACACACACATGGAGAACAACCATCCTAATGCCAGTCCAGGCCATCTGATGACGCGTCCCTCTTTGAGCCTTGCGCGGCGCATGCATGGCAAAGATGTGCTTCCATAGCATACAACGCCAAACACATTCATATACACTAACAATAAGGTAAAACAGGGTGTTTTGTTTTGTTTGTTTTTTTTTGTTTTGTTTGTGTATTTTGTAGAGATGGCTCTCACAGTCTTAGTTTTCCCGCTTCTGGAACTCACTCTGTAGATCAGTGCCCAACCTCCCAGTGGGGGCTCAACTCATCTGCGGGAATCAGGGCCTTGGAAGGAGGGCACGTGTTGGCGAATAGTTAGACAGACATGACACAAGAGTGGTCTTGAAATCTGCTGCAACTTTTACTGAGGCAGGCAAACTGTATTATTAGTTACATGTCAGGAAAGACAGATCAAGATCATGCACATACCTCAGGAACAATAAGTCTTTTACTAAAGAGTTAAGTTTTACATATTAACCAGAAGCCTAACCAGAAGTATTTACACATGGCATCTCTTGCTCAAGATTAGCACATCTCCGGGAAACCATAGCAGTGAGTCGTAAACCATCAAGACCATGGGTGGTTTGTTTGTGAGACTTGTCTCCCTTTGAAGCTTTGGTTTGGTTCTTTCCCATTCTTCCATGGTGCCCATCTATCCGTCACTTATTATCTTTAAGCTATGGCCTGGGAGAGTCTCTAATTAGTTGTGTTTTTCTTAAGGAGAAGCCGGCCGCTTGCCTCTGACGAAGTATTGCATTTTAACATGCAAAAATGTAACAAGACTTCTATTTCTAATTTTATAGGTACAACTCCTCGCTCAGGAGACTGAGCTTTTTATTAAGTCTGAAAAAAACACTTTTGTTATTTATAACTGACTATATGATATCACTCAGTGTAATGTCTTCCCTTCCATTTTACCTTTGTAAGGGCTTTTAGGAAGGAGGGTCTTTTTGGGTGGTTTTTTTTTTTACGCTATTTTGTCTAATGAAGAGCCCACCATCTATCTACCTTTATTTAAGTAATTTTTTTTTGTCTTTTCGAGACAGGGTCTCCCTGTAGCCCCAGCTGTCCTGGAACTCACTCTGTAGACCAGGCTGGCCTTGAACTCACAAAGATCCGCCTGCCTCTGCATTTTCTGTGAGCATGTATGCCTGACAGCTTTGGCTCCCGGCAGACCAAGCTGGCCTTGAACTCTCAGAGATCCACCTGCCCCTGCCTCCGGAGTGCTGGGATTAAAGGCGTGCACCACCATGCCTAGGCTGAACACAAACAAGCGAATGTATTCCCTTCACTCCTTTCTACTCCTGACAGGATGTGACCAGCTGCTTGAAATTCTCACCTTGACTTCCCCACTATAATGGACTGCAACCTGGAACTGTAAGTGGAATAATTTCAATTACCCTTTCTTCCTTTTTTTTGGGGGGGGGGATATTTTTGAGACAGGGTCTCTCTTTAGGCCCTTTTTTCCTTAAAGTTGCTTCTGTCGGATATTTTATCACACAACTGGAAATGAAGCTAAACCCCAAGCAAGCATTGCTCTGAGTGTTGTTCCTAGCTCTGTGTTGACCTTTTGGAAGAAACATCAAAGGTTTTCCACAACTGCCGAGGTTTCTCATTTCCACCAGAAATACAAAAGCGTCCAACTCATTTTTACTCAATTAGCTGCTTTTCCCATCTGTGTGACAAATTGCCTCTTAAAAGCAATTTAGGGGGCTGGAGAGATGACCTAGCGGTTAAGAGCGCCAACCACTCTTTCAGAGGACCAGGGTTTGATCCCCAGCACCCACATGGCGGCTGAGAACCGTCTGTAACTCCAATTCCAGGAGAACTCCAGTTCCAGAGGAATCCGACGCCCTCTTCTGACCTCCGCGGCATTGCACGACACGGGTGCACAGACCTTCAAGAAGACAGTACACTCATACACATACAAAAATTAATAAAAAGCAATTTAAGAGTTTCACAGCTGGGCGTGGTGGCACACGCCTTTAATCGCAGCACTTGGGAGGCGGAGACACGTGGATCTCTGTGAGTTCAAGGCCAGCCAGGTCTACATAGTGAAGAATCTGTCTCAAAAAAGACACAACAGGGGCTGGAGAGATAGCCTAGCGGTTAAGAGCGCCGACTGCTCTTGCAGAAGACCCGGGTTCGATCCCCAGCACCCACATGGCGGCCGAGAACCTTTTGTAACTCCAGTTCCAGGGGAATCTGACACCCTCTTCTGATCTCCATGGCATTGCATGACGCGGGTGCACAAACCTACATACAGATAAATAAATAAAATTAAATTTAAAAATTAAAAAAAAAGACACAACAACAATAAAGAGCCTCACTGAGTGTGGTGGTGCATGTCTTTAACCCCAGTCGGGAGAAAGATGTGTTAGGATCTCTTAAAAAAAAAGGGATTTAAAACTTTTTTTTTTTGGTCTTTTTGAGGCAGGGTCTCCCTTTAGTCCAAGCTGGCCTGCAGCTCCCTATGTAGACCAGGCTGGCCTTGAGCTCACAGTGATCCGCCTGCCTCTGCCTCCAGAGTGCTAGGATTAGGGGTGTGTGCCACCATGCCCAGCAGGTATTTTAAACTTTTAACAGTGTATGTGTTTGGGGTTGGAGAGATGACCTAGTGGTTAAGAGCACCAACTGCTCTTGCAGAGGACCCGGGTTCGATCCCCAGCACCCACATGGCGGGCTGAGAACCGTCTTTAACTCCAGTTCCAGGGGAATTCGACGCCCTCTTCTGACCTCCGCAGCATTGCACGACACGGGTGCACAAACCTACATGCAGACAGTACATTTATACACATAATAAATAAATAAATAAATAAATAATTTTTTTAAATAAAAAAAAGTGTGTCTGTTTATGTGCATGTGAGTGTAGGTGCCCTCAAAAACCAGAGGCGGGGCTGGAGAGATGGCCTAGCGGTTAAGAGCGCCGACCGCTCTTACAGAGGACCTGGGTTCGATCCCCAGCACCCACATGGCGGCTGAGAACCGTCTGAAACTCCAATTCCAGGAGAACTCCAGTTCCAGGGGAATCCGAGACCGTCTTCTGACCTCCGCGGCATTGCATGACACGGGTGCACAAACTTGCATGCAGACAGTACATTCATACACATACAGAAATAAATAAAATTAATTAAAAAAAAAAAAACAAACCAGAGGCATCGGGGGTGCCCCAGAGCTCAGGAGCTTGACTTACAGGCCATTGTGATCTTCCCAAAATGGCTGAAGGGAATTGAACTTGGGTCCTTTGGAAGAACAGTACAGGCTCTTAATCACTAAGCCATCTCTCCAGCCCCAAACAGTTTACTTTTATTTTATATTGGCTTTGGTGAGACTGATCTCTTGTGTCAAGGCTGGCTCTGAACCATCTTCTTACCTCTGCTCCCAAGTGCCAAGTTTACAGATATGTGCTATGATGCCCATACTGAAGAGAAAAATTTAAGAGGAGGATGTCTGGATATAATGGCTCATGCCTATAATCTCAGAATGTGGGAAGCTGAAGTAGAAAGATTGCCGAGAGTTCAAGAATAGCCTGGACTCAGAGCGAGACTGTGTCAAAAAAACGGAACCAAAGAAAACAAACCCACAAACCCCACAAAACCACAAAAATCAGTAATTACATGGATGACGGATTTATTTTGGGTCATGGTGTTAGAGGTTTCAGTTCATGGTCAGCTGACAACTGTGGACATCACGCTGGGAGGAGTGGGTGTGGAGAAAAGTCAAAGCAAGGCAGGGGTAGTGGCACAAGCCTGCAACCCCACACTTGGAAGATGGAAGCAAGAAGGTCAGGAGTTCAGGGTCATCCTTGGCTAAATAGCGAGTTCTAGGCCAGCTCGGGCTATATGAAACTGCCTTAAAACTTTGGCTTAGCTGGGCGTGGTGGCGCACCCCTTTAATCCCAGCACTCAAGAGGCAGAGGCAGCTGGATCTTTGTGAGTTCAAGGTCAGCCTGGTCTATGTAGTGAGTTCCAGGACATCTGGAGCTACAGGTAGACCCTGTCTCAAGACCAAAAAAACAAACAAACAAACAAACAAACAAAAACACTCTGGCTCAGCCCGGCATGCTGGCACAGGCCTGTAAATCACAGTACTCAGGAGGCAGAGGCAGGCAGATCTCTGTGAGTTCCAGGCCAGCCTGGTCTACATTGCAAGCTCCAGGACAGCTGGGACTAAAGGGAGACCCTGTCTCAAAAAGACAAAAAAGAAAAAAAAAAAAAAAACAAAGAAAAAAGTTTGGCTTAGCTGTTATGAGCACTGGCTAGTTCTTGCAGAGGACCCAGGTTCAGTTCCTAGCACCACATGGTGGCTAACAACAGTCCATAACTCCAGTTCCAGGTGATCTGATGCCCTCTACATGGGTGCACTTATATACATGTTGCAAAACCACGTATACATATAAAATAAATAAATTTTTTTAAAAAGAAAAAGCACAGAGCAGTTTGGTTTGCTCACTCCTTGGAGACTAAAACCTCCGGGAAATTCAGCACTCCCTCTACTGGTGGGGTGGAGAAACGTCACTGCTACAGGCCTGGGAGCAGAAATCCTCTGAGCGGCCATCCAGAATCTGTCTTTTTTTTTTTTTTTTTTTTTTTGGTCTTTTTGAGAACAGGGTCTCCTTTAGTCCAAGCCTGGCACTGGAACTCCAACTATTGTAGACAGGCTGGCCTTGAACTCACAGAAATCCGCCTGCCTCTGCTCCTGAGTGCTAGGATTAAAGACGTGGCTCTTAGCTGCCAATGTGGGGTGCTGGGAAATTGAACCCAAGGTCCTCTGCAAGAGCAGTTCCGGTGCTCTTAACCGCTGAGCCATCTGTCCAGCCCCCCAGAATCTGTCTTTCCAGAGGTTGGTGAGAGACAGCGGCCAACCTGAGGTTTCCAAAATGCAGGAGGCACACGCCTTTAATCCCAACACTCGGGAGGCAGAGGCAGGCAGATCTCTGTGAGTTCAAGGCCAGTCTGGTTTACTTAGGCGAGCTCCAGGCCAGCTGGGACTAAAGGAGATAGTCAAAAAGACCAAAAAAAAAAAAAAAAAAAGAAAAGCAGGAGGCTAGTGAAGTGTACCTGGTAGGTGTGTTTGAAGATACTAATCTCTGGGCTGGAGGAATGGCTCAGAGGTTAAGAGCACTGGCTGCTCTTGTAGGGGAACTGGGTTTGATTCCCAGCACTCACATGGCCACTAACAACCATCCATAATTCCAGTTCCAGGGGAATTTGCTGTCCTCTTCTGACCTCCACAGGCATTGATCGACATGGGTGCAGTTACAAACTGGAGAGATGGCCTAGCAGTTAAGAGCGCTGACCGCTCTTACAGAGGACTGGGTTCGACCCCCAGCACCCACATGGTGGCCGATAACCGTCTGAAACTCCAATCCCAGGAGAATCCGACACCCTCTTCTGACCTCCGCGGCATTGCACGACAAGGGTGCACAAACCTGCATGCAGCCGGGCTTGGTGGCGCACGCCTTTAATCCTAGCACTTGGGAGGCAGAGGCAGGTGGATCTTTGTGAGTTCAAGGCCAGCCTGGTCTACAGAGTGAGTTCCAGGACAGCTGGAGCTACAGGGAGACCCTGTCTCAAAAAGACCAAAAACAAACAAACAAAAAAAAAACCTGCATGCAGACAGTACATTCATATACATAAAAGAAATTATTTTTTCTAATTTTTTTTTTATTTCTGTATGTGTAGCAATGTACTGTCTGCATGTAGGTTTGTGCACCCGTGTCATGCAATGCCGCGGAGGTCAGGAGAGGGTGTCGGATTCCCCTGGAGCTGGAGTTCTCCCAGAATTGGTGTTACAGAAGGTTCTCCGCTGCCATGTGGGTGCTGGGGATCGAACCAGGGTCCTCTGCAAGAGCAGTCAGTGCTCTTATCCGCTAGGCTATCTCTCCAGCGCCCCACATAAAAGAAATTAAAAAAAAAAATTAACAAACATCCAAACAATACACTCAGACATTAAAAAAAGAAAAAATAAATAAAAAAATAAAGTTTTTAAAAACAGGTTATGGAAGACAACAACAACAAAAGCTACCTTGTGCTTCAGACGAGGTGGAGCTCTGGGAGTTCCAGGTCATCCTCTGAAACAGAGTGAGTTCTGGGTTAGCCTTGGGCTACAGGAAACCTTGTCTTAGGGCTAAAGAGATAGCTCTGTGATTAAGAGTACTGGCTGCTCTTGTAGAGGAGCCCAGTTTGGCTCTTATCACCCACGTGGCATCTGATAACCATCTGTAACTGCAGTTCCTGGGACTCTGATTCCCTCTTCTGATCTCCACCGGGATTGCCTGGCCATGCAGTTGTGCACGCAGCTGGAGCATGACCAGGCCAGTGCCACTTCATAGCTGGTGCCTGTGGTGCCCAAGCTGCCCATGAAGTGTCCTTCCAGCTCACCCGCTCCTTCTCCTCAGTGCCACTGTGAGTAGAAACTATGTCAATAAGGAAGTAGGGACACCGAACCTTTTCTTTTTGTGTTGGCCAGGGAGAACTGGGGCTACCATAGTTTTTGAGATAGTTTCTGATTGGCCCTGGAGCTCATCAACTTGGCCAGACCTCTGGCCAATGAGCTTCAGAGATCGGTCTCTGTCCCTCCCTTCCCAGCCTGGCTCTCATATGGACGCTAAGGATCTGCACTCTGGTCCTTGTGGTCCAGCAGAGACTTATTTTTTTTTCTTTTCTTTTTTCTAATTTTATTTTATTTATTTATTTATTTATTTATTTATTTATTTATTTAATTTATTTATTTATCTATTATTTATTTTTGGTATTTTTGAAACAGGGTCTCCCTTTAGTCCCAGCTGGCCTGGAGCTCGCTCTATAGACCAGGCTGGCCTTGAACTCACAGAGATCTGCCTGCCTCTGCCTCCTGAGTGCTGGGATTAAAGGTGTTTGCCACCATGCCCGGCTTATTTATTTATTTATTTATTTATTTATTTGGTCTTTTCGAGACAGGGTCTCCCTGTAGCTCTGGCTGTCCTGGAACTCACTCTGTAGACCAGGCTGGCCTTGAACTCACAAAGATCTGCCTGCCTCTGCCTCCCAAGTGCTAGGATTAAAGGCTGCACCACCATGCCTGGCTTATGTTTTTTCTTTTTAATTTTTTATTTATTTTTTTATGTGTATGAGTGTACTGTCTGCATGTAGGTTGGTGCACCCTTGTCGTGCAATGCTGCGGGGGTCAGAAGAGGGTGTCAGATTCCTCTGGAACTGGAGTTAAAGATGGTTCTCAGCCGCCATGTGGGTGCTGGGAATCCAACCCGGGTCCTCTGCAAAAGCAGTCGGTGCTCTTAACCACTGGGCCATCTCTCCAGCCCCTTATTATTGTTTTTTTAACAGGGTCTTCCCATTACCCCAGCTGGCCTGGCACTCATTGTGTCGACTAGGCTGGCCTTGAACTCACAAAAGTAAGATCTGCTTACTTCTGCCTCCAGAGTGCTGGGATTAAGTGGGCATGTCCGGCTTGATTATATTATATTATTTAGTGTGTGTGTGTGTGTGTGTGTGTGTGTGTGTGTGCGCGCGTGTGTGTGTGTGTGTGTGTGTGTGTGTGTGTGCAGGCACTCATGTGTCACAGCATTCTTATGGAGATCAAAGGGCAATTTTTAGGAATTGGTTCTTTCACTCTACCATGTGGGTCCTGAGAATGGAATTTAGGTTTCAGGATTGGCAGCAAGCACTTTTCCCTCTGAGCCATCTTGCTGGCCACAAATGCATAATTTTTAAATGCCACACACCTGTTGCAGGCAATAGCCAAATGAGGCTCTTACACAGCATTCCTGTGCACAGGGAAACACACAAATTATTCCGGGTTTTTTTGTTGTTGTTTGTTTGTTTTGGTGCTAGAGGTTGAACCCAAAGCTTCATGTGTGCTGAAACCTCGGGGTATGGAAGAGCTACATCCATAACCTCAATTATTTTATTTGGGCTTTTTTGAGACTGAGTCTCACTGTGTAGCCCTGACTGGCCTGTAACTGGCCTGTAACTGGTCTTGAATTCACAGAAAACCATCTACAAATGCATCCTGAATGCTGAGAGTTAAAGGCATGCACCACCCTGCCCTGCTTCAATTATTATTTTTTATCTTTATTTTTTATTCTGCTTCGATTATTTTATTTATTTATATATGTATATATTTTTTTGTCTTTTTTGAGACAGGGTCTCCCTATAGACCCAGCTGTCCTGGAACTCACTCTGTAGACCAGGCTGGCCTTGAACTCACAAAGATCCACCTGCTTCTGCCTCCCAAGTGCTAGGATTAAAGACGTGTGCCACCACGCCAGGCTCTTCAATTATTTTAAACAAAGCAAGCGTGAGGATAGAAAACCGGTTACATTTCTAGGTTCACAATGCTATTTCTATTTAAAACTACTATTCTCGAGCCTAGTGCAGTGATTTTATATACATATATATGTATATAAAAATATATTTTGGATATATATATATATATATATATATATATCCCAAGCCCTAGGGAGGTGGAAGTAGGAGAATTAGGACTTGAAGAGCATCTCTGTCTATAAAGCTGGTTCTAGCCCAGTCTGAGCTATACGCGAGAGTCTGTCTTAAAAAAAATAAAATCAACAAAAAACAGTGGAGGATGCAGAGGAATGCGGTGAAACCCTGCCTTCCGGACATGGCATGGCTGTTACACCCATGAACCCTCCAACCAGCTATGGTTACCTGCACCAAACTTACACAAGATTGGACCTATCAATGGTCCATCAGGGATCTGGGAGAGGCCCATAAGGCCCCAGCCTCACTGAACAATTTTGCCCGTCCATAGCTACCGTGAGTGAAAGAACATTACTCAGTGGTGTAGACACTGGAAAGTTGCCCTCGTTCAGGTAACTAGCCTCCACTCATGCTCATGAAGGCGACCCTAATTTAACTCAGTTTACAACCAAACACGCGACAGTAGGAGGACTTCGTAAGAAGGGGTTCAGTGGGAGGAGGGGGTATTATAAGGTAATAGGGAGATGTGGGCAAATACACCTGAAAAACAAAAGCAAAACAAAACCAAACACAACCAAAACTACTATTCCCTGCACGTACTGCTTCCTGAAAGGGTGGCGGTTAGGTAAGGGAGACACCAGAACCACATTTCCCGAAATGCAACGCTCACTTGGCTCGCTGTGAACCTTACAAAAACTCTCATCTACAAGACAAGTTCACAATGTCCAGCATGCATTTGGAGAGTAGCTATTTCTTTTAATAGGGAAAAAAAAAAAAAAAGACATTCCCGCTGCCTAATGGGAAGGCAGCTCGACCCTTTCCCACAGCTGGCCACGCGGACGAGCAAAACCATTCGCTAAACTACAATTCCCAGAGGGCCATGCGCGAGGGGGGGTCTTTTGCCGGATGTTCCCTCTATCCCAGGGCTCCAACTGCAGCTAGAGCCAGAGCTGCTCAGTTGCTGCAGGACCCGGGTAGCTAGGGTCTAGACAGGAGTCGTGATGGTAACGGGTTCGCGTCTCAGGATTGGGGCTGATCAGGGGGTCGGGAAAGGGGATCTGGCCTGGATGCTGCGCAGCGGAGTGCGCTTGGGACTCCTCCGGCAAGGGGACCTAGGAGAAGGGTGCCCAGGAAAAAAGGTAGTGCTGGTGGGAGACATGGTTATTTGTGAGGAGGGGAGCTATTTTTCATTTTATTTTATTATATTATTTATTATTTGTCTTTTTGAAACGGGATCTTCCTGTAGCCCTGACTGGCCTGGAACTTGCCATGTAGATCTGGGTGGCTTTGAACTCACATCGCCTGCCTCTGCCTTTCGAGTGCTGGGATTAAAGACGTGCACCAGCATGTCCTGCGAGGGGATCTTTTTATTTATTTATTTATTTTTAATTTTATTTTGTATGTGTATGAATGTACTGTCTGCATGTAGGTTTGTGCACCCATGTCGTGCAATGCCGCGAAGGTCAGAAGACGGTTCTCAACCACCATGTGAGTGCTGGGGATCGAACCCGGGTCCTCTGCAAGAGCAGTTGGTGCTCTTAACCGCTAGGCCATCTCTCCAGCTCCCGGGGGATCTTTTTTTAAATTTTTTTAAATTTCTTGTTCTTTTTGAGACAGGGTCTCCCTGTAGCCCCAGCTGTCCTGGAACTCACTCTGTAGACCAGGCTGGCCTTGAACTCACAAAGATCCGCCTGCCTCTGCCTCCCAAGTGCTAGGATTAAAGGCGTGCGCCACCACGGGGATCTTTTTAAGCCGGAGAGGTGGGGCAAAACTCTGGAGGTGGGGAAGGGGATGGAGAAGAACTCGCGACTACAGCTTGGTTTCGGGTGTGGGGGTGTGGAGGGGGCTCACTTCTGAGAGGGCAGAGAGCTTGCCTTTGCAGGTGGGAGAGGGTATATTGGAACAGAATTAGGCTGCAGCCCGAGGGAGAAATTATCTCCCTGGGGAGACAGAGGTCAAAGATCTTAGATGCGATGGGGAACATAGACAAGATTTTTCCTTGAGGCCACAAGATTTAGTTAAGGCCAGAGAGGATGTGGCCAAGCATATCGGGGTGTGGAGCAATGGAACCTTCATTGGATGGGTGGGGAATGTGCTTTAGCCCTGTGAGTTCTGAAATCTTATGTATGTCATTCTGGACGGGTAGGAAGATTGTCTTACAAATATAGATAGGCTGTTTACCTCTTCAACAGCAACAGGTAGTCAAGAATCAGCTAGGAGGCCTGCGGCTGGAGATTGGGAGGTAGTGAGGTGCTGGGACAGAGGCCAGAGCCTGTCACATTCTGAGTTCGCTGCCTGCTGGTATCTGTAAGGTTGCAGGGAGATGAGGTCTTATTAGCCCCGGCTCAAACCTAACAACCCAACCTCTATACGCTTAAAAAAAAAAAAAAAAGGACTTTATGGTACAAGAAGTAGGAGATAGAGAAGACTGGCTTCTACCGGCTGCAAGGGGACCAAGAAATAAGGGGATTAGATCAGACCCCCTCCCTTGTTCCTCAGTTGGTTGTAGATTGTTGGGTGAGGGCCTAGGACTATCCCCTCATGAGTTGGAATAGTATGTTAGACTGTGTTCTACAGGAACTGGAGCAGCATATGTACATAAGGATCAAGATAGTTATTAGAGGGGCAATCACAGTACACAGCAGGAAATGCATGGAGAGTTTTGATGCCAGTTGGTCCAAGACCCTGCTACCTCTTGTATTATTGTTGTTGTTATTACTGCTATTTTGAGGAAATTCTCACTATGTTGCTCTGGCTGGCCTGAAACTCACAGAGATCTGCTTGCCTCTGATGCTGATTGCTGGGATTAAAGATGTGCATCACCATTCCTGGCCTTGTCTGATATTTGAAGCAGGATTTGAGAGTTCTTTGCTGACTCTCTGACTAGGCCCAACTGTTTTACATAAAAGCTGCATTCTGGGGCTGCAGAGATGGCCTAGCAGTTAAGAGTGCCAACTGCTCTTGCAGAGGACCCAGGTTCGATCCCCAGCACCCACATGGCAGCTGAGAACCTTCTGTAACTCCAATTCCAGGAGAACCCTACACCTTCTTCTGACCACGCGGCATTGTACGACACGGATGCACAAACCTACATGCAGACAGTACACTCATACACATAAAAACATTTTTTTAAAGCTGCATTTTTCCTCTAGAAAAAGGCAAATACCTCCTTTTCCCACTGTCAGAAGGTTAAGCCTCTTTAGGGTGTTTTTTTTGTTTGTTTGTTTGTTTGTTTTTTGTTTGTTTGCTTTTTTTGTCTTTTTGAGACAGGGTCTCCCTGTAGCCCCAGCTGTCCTGGAACTCACCCTGTAGACCAGGCTGGCCTTGAACTCACAAAGATCCACCTGCCTCTGCCTCCTGAGTGCTAGGATTAAAGGCATGTGCCACCACGCCTGGCTTTCAAAGCCTTAGTTGTAGTGGACTTGTAGACCAGCAAGGATGCCCAGAAGGTGAAGGTGGGGGGGGGGAGTTGTGTTGACTGGAACCAGAGAGGGAACAGGGCACCAAAAGTCAGGAAAGACCCAGCTGCAGAGAACGAGGTCAGGGAAGACTTCTTCCTACCCCAAAATACTCTGTGAACAGGGGTCCCAGGGAGTGACAGATCCCATACAGAGAAAGAGAAAGTGACAAATTCAAGTGCACTGAGGGGGCGGAGGGCATGTTGCTGACCCCCACCGAGGAGGATGCCACGCCCACACAAGGATGAGTGAGAAACATTCCCTGCTCTCCTCACAGGGCCTAATCTTTCCACCAAAATAAGTCCTTAAATTGGTGGATTTCTGTCTCCCAGTCTGAACTCACTTTTTTTTTGGTCTTTTCGAGACAGGGTCTCCCTGTAGCCCCAGCTGTGCTGGAACTCACTCTGTAGACCAGGCTGGCCTTGAACTCACAAAGATCTGCCTGCTTCTGCCTCCCAAGTGCTAGGATTAAAGGCGTGCGCCACCATGCCAGGCTGAACTCACTTTTAACCTGCTGGGACCCTCCCACCTCTGCCCAGCTCACTATGAATCAATGTCTCCCTTGTTGCTGAGAGAAAGGAATGTTCTATGTGTTTATCTGCCAGAGAATCTTCTGGGCTTTTCCTAGTACAAAGGGATAGCCATGAAATTGTATAATATGTAACAATTACTAATTCAAGTATGGGGGCATCGGGGGGCTTCATCCAGTGGTAGAGAGATGGTATATTCAAATGGATCTCTGCTGTTATGCAGGGTCATCAAGAAAGACAAGGGTTCTATACCCTACGGAAATAGGTATAATCAAGGCAGATATTTGCCCTAATTGGAAAAATCTAACTGCTTTACAAATATTAGACAAATGCTTGGGACTAATTAGGAAAGGAGTCCACTTAGCTGGAAGCTATGTCCATGTGAATGGGATGTCAGAGCTACTCAGAAGTGGTGTTCATCTCCTATAGATAGCATGTGGGAAAACTACAACCCTAAGAACTAGGAGCTCTTGGCCCAAGAATCCATAGAAAGAGGTAGCTAGTGGTAGAGTTGGGATGGCAGCCTGATTTTATGGATTCCAAGTTAGTCCTCTGTCAATCCTGAAAATAGATTTGAAAGGCTTTTCTTTTATCATGTTGAATTTAATTGACTTGTCTTCAAATATGGAAACATCTAAGGAGTTTTAGACCCAAGCATTTCTCTTGGATTGAAGTAAAAAATAAAATATGAAGGAAAGTAAAAAAACAAAACAAACAAAAAACTGAAGAAACACACAAAAAAACAAAACCTGAAGAAACACGTGCACAACTCCTTATATACAGGAAATGATTCTTTATGACCCCTGGGTGCTGGGTGTGGCTAAACCCACTTTACACACACAGGACTGTCAGGCCTGCACAGTGCCTACCTCTATTCAGCATTGTGGTAGGAGGTTTGAGCACTTAGTGACAGACAGATGTTGCAGACAAACAGACAGATCAGAATCCCTCACCTGAATCCACCTTGCAGAGACGACTTGTGCTGGGGTAATCAGAGGAATCGGCTTCACATCACATTCTTGGGGTCCTCCCTATGACCATGGACTTTAGAAAAACCCTGTTGAGACTCCGGCAGGGCCTGGTTGAGGAAACCCTGGGACAGCACCAGGAAGCCCTGAACACTGACTCCGGGTGACCCCTCAGGGAGCTTTGGGGTATGGCTGGAATCTGACCTCCTGTTAGAGCTGACAAGGAGTAATGTGTTATTGGCTGTCCAGGTCCTGTGGCTTGTAGAACCAGCCAGTGCACTCACTTCTAGGAGAGCCACATCTAGTCTAGGTCACTAGGACATCTACTGGGACTCAGTGTAGGTGAGCAGGTGCCAAGGTGACTCTGCAGAAAGGTCAGGTCCACCCGAAGGGGGGTAGGAACAGAGGAAACGGGTTCTTCTGCAAACTGCTTGTCCTTGGGGGTCCAGCCTAGGGAATGCTCTTCTGCAGGCAAACAGTAGCAGAGTTGGACAGCTCCACAGACATGTGCTGCAGTTCTCCTAGTGATCACCAGGGGGCGACATCAGGACAGAACACTTGGAAAATTCTATTTACCTGGCAGCCTGGTTTCCAACTCTGTCCCAGCAGGCCTGAAGGTTGCTCTCAGGAGCCTGCTCTGACCTACTGGCTGCTTCCTGTGTCTCTGCCAGGAGATGCTGAGAAGTTGCCTTCCTGGCATCTCCCATGAGGAGATGTGGTATTGCCTAGGCCCAGGACAGAGGTGACATGAGTGGACTGCAGCAGGAGCTCAGCCAGCACAAGAAGGTGGTTCAGCCCCCACGAGACCACTTTCTAGGACACAGAAGTCACCTCTTGCCCACCCAGGACATGAAACTCCTGGCACGGCTGCTCCCCCAGCTAGCTTGACTGGAGGCATCAGTGGTAATGGATCAGTCCCCTTCCCCGTCTTCAACTCACTTCACAGTGGGTGGGAGGTTGGAGCTCTGAGACCTGCTGGAGTCTCCTTAACGAGGATGAGAGCCTAGAGGAGGTGTGGAGTTTCTGCAAGCCTGGAGGGGACAATGGGGGGGGGCACAGACACAATCTACTTGAACAGGAAATGGTAAGGAGGGAGGGAAAGCTCCACTGTTCCCTATTCGATTAAAATTCAATCCCCATGGCCACTGTATTGTGAAGACAGGTTCCAGCTACTACAGGGTGAATCACTAGATAGAACCAGGTTGGGCCAGCAACACAGCTTAGTGAGGCAAGCCTGGTGACCTTTAATCTTAGATTCTGCATGATAGGAGAATAAGAGTCTGGCAGTTTGTCCTCTGACCTCCACCATACTTTTATTTTTTTATATATATTTTTTGTTTTATGTGTATGAGTGTACTGTCTGCATGTATGTGCACCCGTGTCGGCAATGCTGCGGAGCTCAGAAGAGGGTGTCGGATTCCCCTGGAACTGGAGTTAAGATGGTTCTTAGCCNTGTGTGTCTTCCTGACACATGTCTCCTCGTCCCTCTCTTCTCATGTGTTACTGCGGCATGCTGCTCTTGTCCTCTCTCCATAAATGGGCGTCGCCTTAGCCATGTTCTCTGTCCTCTCTGTCTTCATTGTGTGGTTGATTCCCTTTACCATGTTTCTCCTCTGTCCCTCTCTTCATGTGTGTTCCTGCCATGTTCTCTGTACCTCTCTTCATATGTGGGTCTGTTCCTACCATCGATGCTTCGTCCCTCTCTTCCACTGATGTGCTGTCGTGCTATGTTCTTCTTGTGCCTCTCTCTTATGGAGCCTCCTGCATGTTCCCTGTCCTCTCCTCGTTCAGTGTGCTTGTAATGTGCCTGCCATTCGTTCTACTAGTCCTCTCTCACTGTTTTGAGCTTTTGTTTCGTGCCCGATGGTTTCTCTGTCGGCCCCTCCTTCGTATGTGTGCTCTAAACCCAAAAATAATCACCCCATGTCCTTGTCCCTCTTCCTGTAGTGTTCTACCATGTTCTCATTGTCCTCTCGTATTCATGTGTAGTATCCTGCCATGTTCCTCATGTCCCTTTCTCTCGTACCTGTGGTTCCTACCTTTTCCTTCTTTGTACCTTTTCATATCGTGCTCCCTGAGCCAATCGAGGCTCTTCATAGGTCCTCTGCATGTACATTTTTTCCTGGCCATCGTTCTCTTCCTTCCTCTCTCGATAATTATGCTTTACCTGCCACCATGTTCTCTCTGTTCCCATCTCTTAAGTTGTAGCTCCTGCTATGTATTCCTCTTTCCCTCTCCTCATACCGTGCTACTGTCATGTTCTCTGGTCCCTTCTCTTCATAACTATGCTCCATTTGCTATGTTTCTTGTCCTCTTTATATGTCGCTCTAATGTTCTCTTGCCCCTTCTTCATACGTGCTTCCCTGCCAATGCTGTCTGTCCTCTCTTCATACGGTGGCTCCTTGCCACTGTCTCTAAGTCCCCTCTTTCATATTCTCCTGCTATGTTCTTCGTCACCACTCTCTTCCATATTGGTGCTCCTGGTCTTGTTCTCTCAGACCGCTCTCTCATACGCGTGGCTCCCTTTACTATGTGGCTCGTCCCTCTCTTCATATGAGTGCTCGCTTGCCTCAATTGTTCTCTGTCTCTTCTTCTAACGTCTCGCACATGCCGATGTTCTCTGGTCCTCTTTCATATGTCGTTCCTGATGTCTCTACCCTGTCCCCATCTCTTCATATCGTGACTCCTTCCTATGGTTCTCTGTCCCTTCTCTTATAATGTGCTCCTATCGTGCTTTCGTCCCTACCTCTATCATACTCGCTATCCCCATGCCACTGTGTGCCTCTGTCCCTACTCTTCCATTACGGTCCTGCACATGATTGACCCTGCCCCCTCTCGTATGGTGTCCTGGCATGTCCTCTGTCCTCTCTTTTTCATAATGGCTCCTGCTAGTTTGTTTCTCCTGTCCCTCTCGTTCCAATGATGCTCCGCAATTGGTCTCAATCTTGTCATCTACTCTGTCATATGTGACTCTGCACTGTTGCTCTGTCCCTCTCTCCATTCCTACGCGTGGCTCCTGCCCAATCTGTCTGTCCTCTCTCATACGCTGTTCCTGCCATGTTCTCTGTCCCTCTCCCCCCTTTATCCACTGTCATGGTATTCTTCACAGCATTGCTTTTGACCAGGGAACTCACTTCAAAGCCAAAGAAGTGCGACTGTTGGCTCTCACATGTCAGCTCCCCCTGTCCTGATGTCTCTCTGTCATGGTCATGTATCCACTGGTCTTACCATGTTCCCCACCACCCTGAAACAGCTGGCTTGACAGAACAATGGAATGGCCTCTAGAAGACACAGTTACAGCACCAAATAGGTATCAGTACCCTGGAGGGCTGGGACAAGATTCTCCAGCAGCTAGCACAGCTATATTGCTTGAATCCAGCGTCCGCACTAATTATGTCACCTGAGTTTTTCTCCTGTAGCCAGATTTCATGGGTCCAGGAACCAATGGGTGGAAATGGGAATGATTTCACTCACTATCACCCCTAGTGACCAGAGTAGGAAAATTTTTGCTTCTGTACCCACGACCTTGCATCCTGCTGGTCTAGAAGTTTTGGCCCCAAAGGGGCGAGTGCTTTTGCCAGGAGATTTTATAGCAACAACGTTTCTATTTGAATTGAAAGCTAAGACTTCCCCCTGGCCACTTTTTGGGCTTCTACTGCCTTTTAGCCAACAGGCTAAGGAAGAGATAACAGTAGTAGGAGGAGTGAATTATCCAGACTACTAGGAGGAAATTGGAATTTTTCTCCACAATAGGGGCAAGAAAGATTATGTCTGGAATGCAGAAGATGCTGTAGGGTGCCTTGCTGGTTGCTACCACTGCTTCCTCTTGACTCAAGGCTTCACATTGGGTAAAATCTCCAACAACCCAAACCAGACAGGAATATAAATGGCCCAGACCCTTCAAAGATGAAGGTATGGTTCACTCCTCCAAGGAAAGAGCAATGACCTACAGAGTTGCTTTTGCCCTTTGAGGTCGGAGGAATAAGAATGGATAGAAGAAGCGTAGTCATAAATTATTCAGGCTGGAAGCCACCGGACCCTCAGCAGGGAAACGTGGTAATAATAATATACTTCCTCTATTAAAGGAAGGCTTATGTACCTTATCTATCGTATCTATTCATATGTGCTCGTGCTAATGTTTTCCTCTGCCCTCTTCTTCCACTTATTACGTGCTCTGGCATGTCTTCTTCCTCCTCTCTTTCATCCTGTTCCTGGCACATGTCTCGTCTCCCTCTCTTGTCATGGTAATCTCCTTCCCCATGTATCTCTGTCCTTTTCTCTCAACCATCGCGTCCTAGCCAGTTCTTGATCTGCCCTCCTTTCTTCATAACAATCGTTCCTTGCCATCGTTCTCTGTCTCCGTTCTTGTAGTGTGGTCGACTGGCCATCGTTCTCTGTCCCCTCTCTTCGCCATACATGCTCGGGCCATGGTTCCTGGTCCACTCTCCGTCCATACCCCGTGTCCCTGGGCTCACTATTGTGTTCTGTCCTCTCTACTTTCTGATATGTGGTTCCGCGCGCAAGTGTTCTGTCCCTCTCTAATATTATGTGTTATCCCTGCACATGTACTGGCTGACATACCGCCTCTTTCTAAATGTATATAGTTATGATTATATTTAAGTGGATACCTTGTGTTCCCCTTGATGTGCAACTGAATACTGTTTTAAGTTGTCTATAGATTTTAGGTTATTAGATACTGAGGGACTAATTTCTTCTCAAGGACATTATCAGCTACTCTAAGATATAATGCGTTGCTATTGCACATGAGATACTTATAAACCTGTTAGGTGGAATATGTATGACTTCCTTCGTTGTGTCAATTGAATTTAAGCAGGGTCGTATTTTATTGGGTGTCAGTTTGACAAGGGGTGGACTTGATCCATGGTTTAACTCCTGGGTGTCAACTTGGATGTGACTAAGGAGTAAATAAGAGAAAAGGTATCTTGATTGGACTTCCTCAACCTGGATGGCCAACCCAAATGTGGGTGTTTACCTTCTGCCTGGCAGGCAGTATTTAAGGCCAACGGCAGCGGGAGCTGCCCTTGTTTCTTCTCGGCTCAGCGCTTGCCTCTCTCTCTCACTGGTGAGTTTGCCTTGCTGCTGTATAATCCGTTTCGGATCCTCACCGCATGTGGTACCGGAGACTGAGCAGATCTCCTGGAATTCATTCGGGCCTTCAGCCACTAAGCTGGGACTCGCTGAGACATCCAGCTTGGGCGAACTGAGCAGTTCTCCTGGATTCCAAGCCTCTCCAGTGCAGCACAACTACTGTTGGACTCCTTCACGTTGACGGCAATCGATATACGTAGTTGTACTACTAGTATATATACATTCTCCTGTCTGCTTTCTGTTTCTTTAGGAGAACCCTGACATATATTACATCACCCTCTAGATGCTCTAGCTAGTCTGTTTCCAGTCAACTAGAACTAAGCTTTGGGAGGAGGAGAGGAATCTGCTTTTTGGGAAGGCTCAGTACCTGGAAATGCTCAGATACTTGTAGATGGATCAAATGAATGAATGAATCCACGTCGTTTTTGGGGGGCTAGCTGAATGCCCAGGATTTTTAACTATGAAATTCTTCAGCGGGTTCTTTAGACTAGTGTGATTCCTCTCTTACATACGGTGTGCTCTCTGCCATTAGTTTGCTCTCTTGTCCCTGCTGGGGCTTGCGAGGCGGCGGGGAGTGGGGTTCCTAGCCAGTGTTCGCTGGTGGGCCGCGGCCTGATGGTTCAAATTCTTACCAGCCTAAATATTTTTGGGGGTGGTATTTTTATCCATTTATTATAGTTATTTTATTACTTTTGGAGACAGTGTGTCCCTGTAGCTCCAGCTAGTCCTGGAACTCACATGTAGACCAAGCTGGTCTTGAACTTGATATGTAGACAAGGCTGGATTTGAACTCATTGAGATCCACCTACCTTTGCCACCACTTGTTAGTATCTGTTTTTTTTTTTTGTTTTTTTTCAGCGTCTTTTCTGGCAGCGTTCCCTGTAGCTCCAGCTGTCCTGGAAACTCACTCTGTAGACCAGGCTGGCCTTGAACTCACAGATCCGGCCTGCCTCTGCCTCCAAGCACTAGGATTAAAGCGCATGCGGCCCAATGCCCGGCACACACCTCATGGTGGTGTTCTACAATATAGAATGAAGGACTCTCTGTTCATGTCTGGTTGTATGTTGGCACGTGCAGGGAGGACATGTAACCTACATGTTGCGGTTTTTTGAGTGGTATGTAATTGCATCAAAAACGCATGTTGGTGAGCTCTGGGAGTCTGTGGCGCATGCCTTTAATCCTTAGCATTTGGTCATTCTCTGTTGAGTTCAATGGCCGAGCTCTGGACACTACCATGAGTGCAGTTGCAGGACAGACACGCACGGGAGGACCCCTCCTGGTTTCTTCAAAAGACCAAAAAAAAAAAAAAAAAAAAAGAAAGAAATGCAAAGGCATTGTGGGGCTGGAGATAATTTCCGAGTCGTATACTCAGCGAGGTCTAAGAGATCATCCGGACTGCTTCTTTGCAGCAGACCCCTGCGGTTCGCGTATTCCCTCAGCACCCTACTAGGGTGTGTGCCAGGGGAGCAAGCCAGTGAACAGCATTCCTCCATGGCCTGTGCTTCAGCTCCTGCCTCCAGGTTCCTGCCCTGAGTTCCTGCCTTGGGCTCCCTAAGTGATGAACTGTGACCCAGGAGATGTAAGCTGAATAAACCCTTTCCTCCCCAAGTTGGTGTTGGTCAGAGTGTTTTGTCACAGCAATGGAAGACAAACTAGGACACCACTCTTCTGGTACCAATTTCTATTCTAGTTTGTCTTCCATTGCTGTGACAAAACACTCTGACACCAACCTGGGGAGGAAAGGGTTTATTTAGCTTACATCTCCTGGGTCACAGTTCATCACTCAGGGAGCCCAAGGTAGGAACTCAGGGCAGGAACCTGGAGGCAGGAGCTGAAGCACAGGCCATGGAGGAATGCTGCTTAGTGGCTTGCTTCCCTGGCTCATGCCCAGCTTGCCTTCTTATACAGCACACAACAACCTCCCCAAGGGTGGCACCACTCATTGTGGGCTGGACCCTCCCACACTGCTCGACCATCAAGACAGTACTCCACAGATGTGGCCACAGGCCAATCCAATGGAGCCAATTCCCCAATTGAGGCTCCCTCAACCCAGATGTGTCAAGTTGACACTAAAGCTAGCTGGCACAACTGGGATCACAAAGAGAACAGTACTAAAGAAGTCAGAAAGTGAAGACCTAGGGTCTGTAGAGGAAGAGGTCAGAGAAGAAATTCCAATTCCACCTCCACCTCCATCTGGGTGTGTGCAGGGATATGTGGGGAGTGAGGGGGCGAATCTAGTTCATGCCAGAGGAGAAAGTTCTATATAGGAGAAAGGACAGGGGGCTGGAGAGATGGCTCAGTGGTTAAGAGCGCCAACTGCTCTTGCAAAGGACCCCAGTTCGATTCCTAGCACCCACATGGCAGCTAAGAACCGACTTTAACTCCAGTTCCAGGGCAATCCAACACCCTCCTCTGACCTCTGCAGCATTGCACAACACGGTGCACCAACCTACATGCAGACAGTACACTCATACACATAAAAATAAATAAATAAATAAATAAATAAATAAATAAATAGACAAATTCAGGGGCCCAGGGGGAATGGAGGGCTGATGTCCACCAGGTAGGATAGGGTCTCTCAAACCCACATATCTAGGCTGAGTGAGAAACATACCAGCTGTCCTAGACACAGGGTCTGTCTTTCTACCGAATGCAAAGGTCCCAATATGGATGGGCCTCTATTGGCTAGCCCCATGGGAACCCTCCCACTGCCCAGCTCCCTATTGAATCTGGGCCTCTCGATGTCTTTGAGAAGATGTTCTGTTCCTTTGTAATCTTCCAGAGAACGTTCAAGCCTTTTACTGGTACAAAGGGGTAATTGGGGAGAAAGTATCTTGAAATTGCATGATATCTAATAGCCTCTAATTCAAGTCAGTTCCGGCCTGGATCCAGCAGTTGAGAAACAATAGACACCCTGCTATTCCGGAACATTGACCAGAAGAGCACTGGATTCTACACCCTGGGAATCTTAAATACAAACGTTGAAATTCAGGAAGCACCTGTGTGACTCCAGGTACACAGTAAGTGAATCGGTGATCTCTCAGATGGCGTCCACGTGACTCGCACAGGACTGGCAGCCTGGGCTGCCCCTGCCTCCGCTCTGCATTGCATCTCCACGCTGCTTGAGGTTGGAACATTTAGAGCAGGACAAACGTGGTAGAGACAGAATAAAATAGACTCCTTCACCAGAATCAATGCTGGGGCAACTCAAACAGGGGGGTCAGCCTCAGACCATATGCTTAGGGCCCTTCCCATGAACACGGCCCCGAGAAAGTCTCCATGGGTCTCAGGCAGGGCCTGGATGAGGAAACCATGGGGAAGCAGCCAGCACTGCCACATCGAGTCTCCATCTCCAGGGCATCTCTGCCCAAGTCTCAGTATGGAGAACAATGGCGGACAGGTTCCCCAGGCCACTAGCCACCTGCTCTGAGGAGCTTATGAGACTCCACAGGTCAGTGTCCCCAAGGGGAAGAGCAGAGTGTAAAGGTGTACCTGACAGCTCTGTGTCTTCTGGTGTCCGACCCAGGAGTTCTTTCTTGCAGGCAAATAGTAACAGATGCTACTGATTTGGACAGCTCCCCTGTCCCACAGTGAGCTCCGTGTTAATATTTAAGATTCACTTAGAAACATAACAGTCAGGTGGGCATAGTGGCGCACGCCTTTAAACCTAGCACTTGGGAGGCAGAGGCAGGCGGATCTCCGTGAGTTCAAGGCCAGCCTGGTCTACAGAGTGAGTTCCAGGACAGCTGGAGCTACAGGGAGACCCTGTCTCGAAAAGACTGAAAAAAAGAACACTGGTCACTCTTCCAGGGTATCTGGGTTTGGTTCCCAGCACCCACATGGCGGCTAACAAGTGTCCATAGCTCCAGACATTATTATCTTTTTTTTAATTAAAAAAAATTTATTTATGGGCTGAGAGATGGCCTAGCGGTTAAGAGCGCCAACCGCTCTTGCAGAGGACCCGGGTTCGATCCCCAGCACCCACATAGCGGCTGAGAGCCGTCCGAAACTCCAATTCCAGGAGAGTTCCAGTTCCAGGGGAATCTGACGCCCTCTTCTGACCTCTGCGGCATTGCACGACACAGGTGAACAGACCTGCATGCAGACAGTACATTCATACAGAAACAGAAATGAAATTAAAAAAAAGAAAAGGATTTTTAAAAAATTATTTTTTTTGTGTGTGTATATGAATGTACTGTCTGCATGTAGGTTTGTGCACTCGTGTCATGCAATGTCGTGGAGGTCAGAAGAGGGTGTTGGATTCCCCTGGAACTGGAGTTAAAAACGGTTCTTAGCCACCATGTGGGTGCTGGGGATCGAACCCAGGTCCTCTGTAAGAGCGGTTGGTGCTCTTAACCATTAGGCCATTTCTCCAGCCCCCAGACATTATTATCTTAATCAGAGCAATTGTGACTAAAGCAACAGATTCCTCTTGCCCCCAAGGTAAGGCTCTTTAACCTTCCTGTAAAGCAGAGGCGGAAGGGTCATGAGCTCCTCCCCTGAGATTTCAGCCACTCCCTCCTGCAGCTCCTTACTCTAGCCCCACGTGGTTTTGTGGGTTCTAAAGTGTATAGAGTCGGGTACATGAAGGAGGCCATGGCTTCTTCTCTACAGCTATGTGGGACGCATCATCTGTGCTGGGGTGAAACTTGGGGTGATGCAGTTGTTTGGGGGGCCACCCACTTTTCTGTAAGTAACCCCTCATTCATGCTCTATAAATAAACTAAATAAACTCATTTTTAACTATCCTATTCAATAAAACCAGATAAGAGTGATGTTCTCCTATAATCTCTCACTTGGCATGCTGAATTAGAGCTACAAGTTGGGACTGGAGAGAGTGGTTAAGACCACTGGTTGTTTTTGCAGAGTCCCAAGTTTGGTTCCTAGCACCCACTTGGCAGCTAATGACCATCTGTAGCTCCAGTTTGGGGGGATCCAACACCATCTTCTGACCTCCTCGGGCATTGCAGTACACAGGTGCACTTACATACATGCAGGTAATACAGTCATACACATGAAATAAATAAAAATGTATTTAAAAAAATGTTTGGTCCTTTTTCACATATATGGGATTATATTTAAATTCATATGGAACAATATTTAGATGGTAAGTTATACGAATGAAATTAGAAGATGGAGGGGCTGGAGAAATAGCCTAGCAGTTAAGAGCACCGACTGCTCTTGCAGAGGACCCTGGTTCGATCCCCAGCACCCACATGGCAGCTGAGAACCGTCTGTAACTCTAACTCCGGGAGAACTCCAGTTCCAGGGGAATCCGACGCCCTCTTCTGACCTCTGCAGCATTGCACGACACGGGTGCACAAACCTACATGCAGACAGTACATTCATACACATAAAAAAATAAATAAAAATAAAAAAAGAAATTAGAAGATGGAGCACAGCTGAGGTTTTAGAACAGAGATCAGAAAATGTATAAGACAGGAAGAGGGGCTGGAGAGATGGCTCAGCAGTTAAGAGAACTGACTGCTTTTGCAGAGGACCCAGGTTCGATTCCCACCATTTTTAACTCCACTCCAGTTCCAGGGGAATCCAACGCCCTCTTCTGACCTCCACAGCATTGCATGACATAGGTACACCAACCTACATGCAGACAGTACACTCATACACAATCCTAGCACTTGGGAGGCAGAGGCAGGTGGATCTTTGTGAGTTCAAGGCCAGCCTGGTCTACATAGCAAGTTCCAGGCCAGCTGGGACTAAAGGTGTCTCAAAACACCAAAAAATAAACAAACAACAACAAAAAAGAACAAGACAGGTGTGGGAAGATCCAGTTTGAATTGCAGGATAGCTTTCAGCTAGCATCCCTCAGGGCACCACGTGGCCTAGGGTCTGACCCCACCCCAAGGAGGAGCAAACAATGTGGCCTAACTGGGTTGGGCAATGGTGTGCGGTGGTGTGAGTTGGGGGGGCCATCATTTTTATTAATTGTTGCACGCATACAGGCCAAGGTAGGCCTGCATTTCATTTGGGTGGCCAGTGGGTTGGAAAAAAGATTCCCCTTGAAGACCACCAGTCTGGGTAGCTGGTGTTGTGAGTGGACATAGGCTGAAGATAGGCCATCAGTCATCAGCCTGAAATTCCTGTCCAGGGTTCAGCAGTCTCTAGGCAGGTGGGAAGTCACGCCCAAGAGTGGAACACGCGTCTCATGGGTCCAGGCTAAGGGCCTGAGTTGGAAGTACCACCCAGGCTGGGCTATGGAAAGTAGGCGGCTGGCCTTTGTGCTGAGGGGTCGGCTCTCCACAGTGTCCACAAAGTGGGCACTGTGTTCCCCTTCCCTTAGCAGGGTCACGTGGTCCTGTTAGGCATAAAAAAGAAAGCTTCTTACAGACAGGAAAAGAGCCAACAGTAAAAATCCAACTATCAGAGGCAGGTGGATCTTTGTGAGTTCAAGGCCAGCCTGGTTTACAGAGTGAGTTCCAGGACAGCTGGAGCTACAAGGAGACCCTGTCTCGAAGAGACAAAAAAAAAAAAAAAAAAAATCCAACTATCTGTCCCTGATAGCACATAGGAACTTTGACAGAAAGCTGTTTTGTTTTTTTTGTTTTTTTTTGAGACAGTGTCTCTCTATAGCTCCAGCTGGCCTAGAACTTAGTATGTAGACCAGGCTGGACTTGAACTCACAAAGATCCATCCACCTGCCTCTACCTCCCAAGTGCTGGGATTAAAGGCGTGTGCCACCGCTGCATATTAATAAAGGCACATTGCATTCAGAAGCTACAACAACTATAGATATTTATGCACTGAATATTGGGGCTCCCAACTTCATAAAACAAATATGAACACATAGAAGTTCCCATGGATCCTGACAGAGCTATAGTGAGGGACTTCCATCCCTATTCTCAGGTTTAGAAAGGATTTCCAAAGCAAAATCAGCAAAGAAGACTTCAGAGCAAAATTATAACTTAGACTAAACTGTATTTAACCAATATCTAAGGAACGGTCCAAGAAGTGTGGACTACACGTTCCTCTCAGGGCACATGAAACCTCTACTACAGAGCCGTAGTAGTGGAGACAGCATGGTACTGTGTAAAAACAGACATGGAGACTAACTGAATACAATGGAGAATCCAGAACCATTCAGCTACTGCTGCCTGATTTTCAACATGGGCACCACAACACACATTGGAGCAAAGACAACTTCTTCAACAAATGCCGCTGGAAAAACTGGGGGGATAGTGGGAGAGAGAGAGACACAGAGTAATGGGGTAAATATGAGCAGAGTATGTGGATGGAAACGTATTAAATAGTCATAGTGAAGCCTCTTATTTTTATGCTAGCTTATGAATTTTTAAAACACTTCAAATTTTTTTAGTTTCTGTATATGTTTTGCTTGCTTATATGTAAGCGCACCTTGTTGTGCAATGCCCACTGTTCTAGTTTGTCTTCCATTGCTGTGACAAAACACTCTGACCGACCAACACCAACTTGGGGAGGAAAGGGTTTATTCAGCTTACATCTCCTGGGTTACAGTTCATCACTTAGGGAGCCCAAGGCAGGAACTCAGGGCAGGAACCTGGAGGCAGGAGCTGAAGCACAGGCCATGGAGGAATGCTGTTTACTGGCTTGCTCCCCCTGCCCCATGCCCAGCCTGCCCTCTCATACAGTACACAACAACCTGCCCAGGGTGGCACCACCCATAGTGGGCTAGGCCCTCCCACATTGCTCGATAATCAAGATAATACTCCACAGGCCAGTCCAATGGAGCCAATTACCCAATTGAGGCTCCCTCAACCCAGATGTGTCAAGTTGACACTAAAGCTATCCAGCACACCCATAGAAGTCAGAAGAAGCATGGAATCCCCTGGGACTGGAGTTATAGACAGTTGTCAGGTGCCCTGTGGGTGCTTGTAACTGAACTTGGGTCCTCTGCAAGAACAGCTGGTGCTAGTTTTTTTTTTTTTGTCTTTTCGAGACAGGGTCTCCCTGTAGCCCCAGCTGTCCTGGAACTCACTCTGTAGACCAGGCTGGCCTTGAACTCACAGCCTGCCTCTGCCTCCCAAGTGCTAGGATTAAAGGTGTGCGCCACCACGCCCGGCTCAGCTGGTGCTCTTAACAGCTGACGCAGAGCCATCTTCCCAGTCTATTACAACACTTTTTTTTCTGGTATTTTTGAGACAGGGTCTCTCTGTAGCCCCCAGATGGCCTGGAATTCAGTATGTAGACCAGGCTGGCCTCAAATTCAGAGATCCACCTGCCTCTGTCTCCCAAGTGCTGGGATTAAAGTCATGCACCACCACACCTGGCTGGATCATATGATTTTTCACAGGGGTGCAGAGATCAATTGGTGGGAGAAGAATAATCTTCAAAAACTGCTAGGACAGTCAGGTGACCACATCAAAGGAAAGGACTTTTTATATGATTCTTTCATTCCAGCGTCTAATCCATTTTTTAATGTTTTTAAAAGAAAACAGGGACTTATTTTCATGACCTTGTATTGGTCAATGGATTTTTTTTTAATTAAAAAAGTTTTTTTTATTAATTTTATTTATTTATGTATGTGTATGAATGTACTGTCTGCATGCAAGTTTGTGCACCCGTGTCGTGCAATGCCGTGGAGGTCAGAAGAGGGTGTCAGATTCCCCTGGAACTGGAGTTCTCCTGGAATTGGAGTTTCAGACGGTTCTCAGACGCCATGTGGGTGCTGGGGATCGAACCCGGGTCCTCTGCAAGAGTGGTCTGCGCTCTTAACTGCTAGGCCATCTCTCCAGCCCCAAGGATTACTTTTTTTTAGGATTCTTGCTTTTTTTAAATTTTATTTATTTTTATGTGTATGAATGCAGTCTGCATGCACCCATGTCATGCAATGCCACGGAGGTCAGAAGAGGGTGTCGGATTCCCCTGGAACTGGAGTCAAAGATGGTTCTCAGCTGCCATGTGGGTGCTGGGAATCAAACCCGGGTCCTCTGCAAGAGCAGTCGGTGCTCTTAACCGCTAGGCCTTCTCTCTAGCCCCGGTCAATGGATTCTTAAATAGAACACAAAATTACGAACTAAAGGAAAATAGATGCATTGTCTTCATAAATATTAAACATTTTTCACATCAAATGATGTGATCAAGAAAGCGCGTTTTTCTGGAGAAAGCAGGCATTGTGGGTACCAGGATGCCAGTGAGTCACTTGTTGCAGTGTTTTCCTGTTGCCTCGGTCTCAGCAAGCCAGGCATGGAGATCACCAGGCAGAGACTCTTCAAGAAGCATTTCAGCTTCTTCAGGACCTGCAGACGTCATCTCCTGTAGGGTGTCCTGCGGGGCCACATGCGTCCATGGAATCAGCTGCCTCAGTTTTGTGGGGAGAGGCAGCTGTGCACCACCAGATGTGTTAAAAAAATCAGAAATACTAGCCGGGCGTGGTGGTGCACGCCTTTAATCCTAGCACTCAGGAGGCAGAGACAGGCGAATCTTTGTGAGTTCAAGGCCATCCTGGTCTACAGAGTGAGCTCCAGGACAGCTGGGGCTACAGGGAGACCCTGTCTCAAAAAGACAAAAAAAAAAAAATCAGAAATACTGATAAAGTACTGTTCAGCCAGGCATGGTGGTGCACACCTTTAATCCCAGCACTAGGGAGGCAGAGGCAAGAGGCTCTCTGTGAGTTCAAGGCCAGCCTGGTCTACAGAGCAAGTTCCAGACCAGCTACAGCTACAGGGAAGACCCTGTCTCAAAAACACCAAAAGAAAGAAAAAAAAAAAAAGTACTGTTTTAGTTTCTCTTCAATTGCTGTGTCAAAACACTCTGACCAAAACCAACTTGGGGAGGAAAGGGTTTATTTGGCTCACATCTCCTGGGTCACAGTTCATTGCTGAGGGAACCTGGAGGCAGGAGCTGAAGCACAGGCCATGGAGGAATGCTGCTTATTGGCTTGCTCCCCTGGCCCATGCCCAGCCTGCTTTCTTCTTTTTTTAATTATTTATTATTTATTTATTATTTTCTTTTTTTAAATTTTCTTTAAATTTTATTTCTGTATGTGTATGAATGTACTGTCTGCATGCAAGTTTGTGCACCCATGTCGTGCAATGCTGCGGAGGTCAGAAGAGGGTGTCGGATTCCCCTGGAACTGGAATTCTCCTGGAATTGGAGTTTCAGACGTTTCTCGGCTGCGATGTGGGTGCTGGGGATCGAACCCGGGTCCTCTGTAAGAGCGGTCGGCGCTCCTAACCAGTAGGCCATTTCTCCAGCCCCTATTTATTATTTTCTATGTGTATGAGTATACTGTCTGTATGTAGGTTGGTGCACCAGTGTCGTGCAATGCTGCAGAGGTCAGAAGAGGGCGTCAGATTCCCCTGGAACTGGAGTTAAAGATGGTTCTTAGGGGGGCTGGAGAGATAGCCTAGTAGTTAAGAGCACCGAATGCTCTTGCAGAGGACCCGGGTTCGATCCCCAGCACCCACATGGCTGCCGAGAACCGTCTGTAACTCCAATTCCAGAAGAACTCCAGTTCCAGGGGAATCCGAGACCCTCTTCTGACCTCCGTGACATTGCACGACACAGGTGCACAAACCTACATGTAGACAGTACTTTCATACACATACTAAAATTAAACAAAATATTAAAAAGAAAAGATGGTTCTCAGCCACTGTGGTGGTTTGGATGAGTGTTCCCCATAGGCTCTAGGTATTCAGACATTTGTCTCTAGTTGGTGGCACTGTTTTTGGAGGTCTTGGAGGGTCTGGCCATGCTAGAGGAAGTGCATTGCTGGGGGCAGGCTTAGTGAGTTTTTTTTTTTAACTTTTTTTTAAATTTTATTTATTTTTGTATGTGTATGAATGTACTGTCTGCATGCAGGTTTGTGCACCCATGTCGTGCAATGCCACGGAGGTCAGAAGAGGGTCTCGGATTCCCCTGGAACTGGAGTTCTCCTGGAATTGGAGTTACAGACGGTTCTCAGCCGCCAGGTGGGTTCTGGGGATCGAACCCGGGTCCTCTGCAAGAGCAGTTGGTGCTCTTACCGCTAGGCTATCTCTCCAGCCCCGGCTTAGTGAGTTTTAACAAGCCTCGTAGTCTCCAGTCTCCTCTCTGCTTCCTGTGCTCTTTGCGAGATGTCATCCTCGGTTTGCTGCTCCAGATCCAGTCGCCACGCCTCCCACCACAATGGACTCTAATTCCCTGGAACCACCAATCGTAAGCTCAAATAAACTCTTCCTTTTATAAGTTCCTTGGTCATGGTGCCTTATCACAGCAACAGAAAAGTGACTAATACAGTTATTGGTACCAGGAGTGGGGTGTTGGCTGTGAAGAACCTGACCATGTGGATGTTTGGAGAAGTGTGGAAGACTTTGGAACTTTGGGCTGGAAAGGCTGTTGACTATTGTAAGCAGAGCTTAAAGGGCCATTCTAGTGGAAGCCTGGAAGAAAGCATGGCTGCAAAGAATGTAGTTCCAGAGGAAAATAAAGACTTAGGCAGTCAACCGGGATATATTTTGGATAAAGGGTCTGGGCAGAGTTTGCCCACAGCCCAAAGAGCTTTTCCTGATTGCTAGTGAAAAATGTGGGTGGACTGATGTCTTTGGTGTGGAGGATGATTTCAAACGAGGCCTAATGTAAAATGGTGGCGTGGTTTTTAATGGTGAATATTGTCATATCTACACAGTAATGAAAAGAGCAGATGGGCAGAAAGAAATGCCAGAATGTACAGTTTGGATCTGATAACTGCACAAGGAAGATTAAAGGGTAGTGCCAAGGCTATGTGAAGGAGATGTTGTCCTTTTGATAAAGGAGATTAAAAGTGATAAAGGAAGGGGGCCTCGATTTCAAGCAACAAAAGAATCAGTACCTTCAGGGCAAGACCAACCCAGCTAATCCTCCAGCAAGTCCAGGCAGAGAAAAATTGCAAATGTTTTAAAGTAGGGAGAGATTCCATCCCGAACTTGGCAGCCAAGCTCAGCAATTTCATTCACGTGGTGTTGGCTTTAGAGGCAATGAAAGTTTGCAAGAGTCGGGTCAATGCAGTTCTTCTATTCTCACTCCACTGTTTCAGAGAGCTGCCAAGTTCAAGCAGATCACACAGGGGCAGTCCCCCTGCAATAAAGTAGTGCCCTGATAGCCATTGTTGGTGAAGCTGTGAATGTGTAAGCCATGGTGTGCATGGAGACCCCAAAGAAGACTTTTTCGAGATGCCAGAACCTGTGAGAATTTTGCCAAGGAGAAGCTGCAACAAGGGAGTGTACTGGCCTAAGCAAAGAGATGTATGTATGTGCAAGCAAAGCTGGAAGAGGCTCAGCACATCTAAGCCCTTTGGAAGTCAGTGCCAGAGGTTACATGTGGAGCTACTGGACTTGGCGTTTTGCCCTGCTGGTTTTCAGTTCTTTGTTTTTGGTCCAGTGTTTCCTCACCTATGCCTCTATTTCTTGCCTCCCTTTGGAAGGTGTAAATGGGAATGTAATATGGGTTCCACTGTATGTTGGGAGTTGAGTAATTTGCCTTTTGATTTTACAAGAGCTTACAGTTAAGAGATTGGCCTGAGTCTCAGAAGAGACCTTGGACTGTGGACTTTTGAATGGCATTGAAACTGGTAAAGACTATGGGGACTTTTAAGGTTGGACTAAATGCATTTTGCATTTTATATGGTCAGGAGCCTATGGGGGCCAGGGAGTGGAATGTGGTGGTTTGAATGAGTGTCCTCCATAGGCTTTAGGTATTCAGACATTTGTCTCTAGTTGGTGGTGCTGTTTTTGGAGGTCTTGGAGGGTGTGGCCGTGCTAGAGGAAGTGCATTGCTGGGGGCAGGCTTAGTGAGTTTTAACAAGCCTCATGGTCTCCAGTCTCCTCTCTGCTTCCTGTGCTCTTTGTGAGATGTCATCCTCGGTTTGCTGCTCCAGATCCAGCCTCCACGCCTCCCACCACAATGGACTCTAATTCCCTGGAACCGCCAATCGTAAGCTCAAATAAACTCTTCCTTTTATAAGTTCCTTGGTCATGGTGCTTTATCAAAGCAACGGAAAAGTGACTAATACAGCCACCATGTGGGTGCTGGGAATCGAACCCGGGTCCTCTGCAAGAGCAGTAGGCTCTCTTAACCTCTGAGCCATCTCTCCAGCCCCCCAGCCTGCTTTCTTTTTTTTTTTTTTTTTGGTCTTTTCGAGACAGGGTCTCCCTGTAGTCCCAGCTGCCAGCTGTCCTGGAACTTACTCTGTAGACCAGGCTGGCCTTGAACTCATAAAGATCTGCCTGCCTCTGCCTCCTGAGTGCTAGGATTAAAGGCGTGCGCCACCACGCCCAGCTTGGCCTGCTTTCTTATACTGTACCCAACAACCTGCCCAGGGTGGCACCACCCATAGTGCGCTGGGCCCTCCCACATTGCTTGACAATCAAGACAATACTCCATAGATGGATGTGGCCACAGGCCAGTCCAATGGAGCCAATTTCCTAATTGAGGCTCCTTCAACCCAGGTGTGTCAAGTTGACACTAAAGCTATCCAGCACAAGTACTTATATGTGTAAAACTGATAGCACCAGTATGCTAGCTTGGAAATCGTTCCCCATCTAGTTAAAAAATGTTTTTATTTATTTATTTATTTATTATTTATTTATTTTTGGTATTTTTGAGACAGGGTCTCCCTTTAGTCCCAGCTGGCCTAGAGCTCACTCTGTAGACCAGGCTGGCCTTGAACTCACAGAGATCTGCCTGCCTCTGCCTCCCAAGTGCTAGGATTAAAGGCATGCGCCACCACACCCGGCTTGATTTTTTTTTTTAATTTATTTTTATGTCTATGAATTTATTGTCTGCATGTAGGTCTGCACACCCGTGTCGAGCAATGCCTCGGAAGTCAGAAGAGGGCGTCGGATTCCCCTGGAACTGGAGCCAAAGAAGGTTGTCAGCCACCATGTGGGTGCTGGGGCTAGAACCCGGGTCCTCTGCAAGAGCAGTCGGTGCTCTTAACCACTGAGCCATCTCTCCAGCCCCTCAATTCATGGTTTTTGAATGATGAATACTGGGATCTTTTGTTGAGCTCAAGTGAACCCCACAAGCTTTTTTTTTTTTCTCAAGACAAGATCTCCCTGTAGCCCCAGATGGCCTGGAACTCACTCTATAGACCAGGCTGGCCTTGAACTCCCAGAGATCTACCTGCCTCTGCCTCCCAAGTGCTAGGATTAAAGGTGTGCACCACCATGCCCAGCATTATATAACTTTTCATACATAAACATGAAATTTGTTGTAGAAAATTCTTTAAATCAAGCATTTTAATCTAGGCCTTCAATTTAATCTGAGTTCCTTGAATCTATTTTTATGTGGCCCTTGAGATTATATCCCAAAAAATATCCATTGCTAATATAGCAATAAAAATACTTTGGGTACTGACAGATTCCTTGGAGTGTGTATATATAAAACCACAAACTTGTATTCATGTTCTTTTCTGTGATGTGTTTTACTACAAACCAAACTGGCTTTTGTACCTTTTTTTTTTTAATTTTATTTATTTATGTATGTGTATGAATGTACTGTCTGCATGCAAGTTTGTGCACCCGTGTCGTGCAATCCCGCAGAGGTCAGAAGAGGGTCCCTGGAACTGGAGTTCTCCTGGAATTGGAGTTTCAGACAGTTCTCGGTTGCCATATGGGTGCTGGGGATCGAACCCGGGTCCTCTGTAAGAGTGGTTGGCGCTCTTAACCACAAGGCCATCTCTCCAGCCCCAATTGTACCTATTTTTTTAGACCAGTTTTTTTTTTCTGGTTTTTGTTGGTTCATTTGTTTGTTTGTCTTTCCTTTCATGTTGGTACCAGAGTTGCTATAAATGACTGATGCTTTGGGGGTTAAATATTTTGTTAAGGAAGATACAACCAGAAAACTAAGTTATGATAAAACTTATTAAATAGATGATACAGGTAAATTTAGTTGGGCTGCATTCAAAATTCTTTTTTTTTTTTTCTGCGTCAGATTCCCCTGGAACTGGATGGAGTTAAAGACGATTCTTAGCTGCCATGTGGGTGCTGGGGATCGAACCCGGGTCCTCTGCAAGAGCAGTTGGTGCTCTTAATCACTGAGCCATCTCTTCAGTCCCATAAACTTTCCTCACCTTTAAAGATAGATATTATCCTAAGGTGAAAGGAGGCTAAAAAAATGATACAAGTAAATGGCACTAAGAAAGGAGGAGTCATTTTGCTAACACTAGATAAAATAGAATTCAAGGCCTTTGTGTGTTTTGTGTGTGGGATATTTGATAGGTGGAGCATCTTTGGAGTGGATAGACAGGCTTTGTGCCAGGCCTATGTAGTGCATTTTTTTTCCATTTAATATATTGTCCTTGGATAGAGGACGTATCAGATATTAAACTGATAAGAACAGATACTACACTTGATCTTAGCCAAAAGGCCGAGAAGTGATAGTGCATTTTTTAAATATCTGGAATGATTTGGTTGGCTGGAGCTGGCCCGGGGACTTGTAGGGTCACTAAGTTTTTTTGTTTTTTGTTTTTTTGGTTCTTTTTGAGACAGCATCTCCCTGTAGCTCTGTGTGTCCTGGAACTCCCTATGTAGTTCAGGCTGGCCTTGAACTCACAAAACTCCACCTGCCTTGACTGCCCAAGTGTTAGGATTAAAGGCGTAGACCACCACACCCAGCCCACTTTAAGGTTTTTACTTTGTGGTGATGTGTTTTGGTGAACTGTCCAGTTCAGCTGGATGGGAATAAGTATTGCAAAGTTTAGTAGAAAATAAGATACTTGTACTGGATTGAAGAGGTTAAATCTTTCTAGAGTGGAATGGTATAAGCATTAAAGTCAGTTTACTAATGGACTAAATGGGATTAGAACCACACAGGATTGTGGTTGGTTTTCTGTCCATTCCTGGTTTCTACTGGACTTCCAGTTGTAGATTTGGATTAAAGGGGCATAGACAAGTAATGGGTTACCTTTGACTACTGAAAGATATTTTTTGGTCTCTGTCAATTATACAAGTGTTACTTTTGATATCTGTTCTGTCCATTTCAAGATAACTTGACTCAAGAAAAGCTAGGTTTACTTCCCTGAACTAGTGGCATGCAGCCCAGAAGGAGACAGTTTGGATGGACTTGGTAAATTTTTTCAGCTTAATTCTGGTCAACAGGTATGTTTCTTCTTATTGGAAAACTACAAACCAGGATATGGAGTTTGGGAAAGTAAAGAGACCACTTTCATGCCTGAAATTGTTTAAATTTCTCTTATCAGCTTTACCTGCTTATCCTATGGTGTTAAATTTCTTCCAGTCGATGTTTTTTTTTTTTTTTGGTCTTTTCTAGACAGGGTCTCCCTGTAGCCCCAGCTGTCCTGGAACTCACTCTGTAGACCAGGCTGGCCTTGAACTCACAAAGATCCGCCTGCCTCTGCCTCCCAAGTGCTAGGATTAAAAGCATGTGCCATGGGGCTGGAGAGATGGCCTAGTGGTTAAGAGCACCGACTGCTCTTGCAGAGGACCCGGGTTCGATCCCCAGCACCCACATGGCGGCTGAGAACCATCTGTAACTCCAATTCCAGGAGAACTTCAGTTCCAGGGGAATCTGATGCCCTCTTCTGACCTCTGCGGCATTGTACGACATGGGTGCACAGACCTACAGGCAGACAACACATTCATACACACACACACACACACACACACACACACACACACACACAAAAGAAGGCATGTGCCACTATGCCTGGCTTCTTCCATTCAATGTTTATGCAAGAGTTCTATGAGTGCTTTTCTTCAAGCTTTTAATCTAAATATGATGCTGTTTATTAAAAGTACGGATGTGGGGTGTAACTAAACTTTTTGGATGCTTAATGGCCCACACCTAAGGCCCATACAAATTTTTGCCCGTGGGAGTTAAGGGACATTTTTGTTCCTTGTCCTCTGAAGTCAAATAGTCCCAGGAAGATTTTTATACAGGGGCATCCCTTAAAATGTTCTGCAATTGTGTGTTACCAGGCTTCCTGTGCAGGGGGGTTCTTGGAGATCCACCAACAGAACCCTAACAGTGTCCCAGTCTATAAAGAAGAAGCTCAAATAGAGGAAAGTAACCGTTGTGCTCAAGGGAAGCCTGGTCTAGCAGACCTGACTTGTCCCTTAGTAAAATGGAACTGGTTTAGAATGGCCAGCGGGGCGTGTGGCACACACCTTTAATCCTAAGCACTTGGGAGGCAGAGGCAGGCAGATCGTTGTGAGTTCAAGGCCAGCCTGGTGTAAGAGAGTGAGTTTCCAGGACAGCTGGGGCTACAGGGAAAACCTCGTCTCGAAAAGACAAAAGAAAAAAAGAAGAAGAAAAAGAATGCCAGAAAGGGGACTGGAGAGATGGGTCTCAGCGTTAAGAGCACTGACTGCTCCTGCAGAGTACGGGGTTTCGATTCCCAGCACCCACATTGTGGCTAAAAAACCATTTGGTAGGCTGGCAAATGCCCTAGGTAATCCCAGCACTCTGCAGGCAGAGGCAAAAGGTGATCGCTGTGAGTTTCAAGGCCGGCCTGGTCTGCATATGGAGCTCCAGGCCAGCTGGGAAACGAAAGGAGATCTTGGGTTCTCAAAAAAAAAAAAAAAAAAAAAAAATGGCTTTTTTTTTTTTTTTTTTTTTTAAAAAAAAAAAAACGAGTGCCCTCTGAAAACTAGTACATCAAGTCACCTTGAATAAACAAAGTTTTGTTAATCTAGGCTATTTGTGTGGACTTAAGCACCCAAAAAATAACCAAAAGAAAACACGCAATAATGTCTTTTAAAAAAGCCTGAAAAATTGTGCCTCCACATATAGGGCATTAAGTTTTATGAAATAATGTTAAACAGGTGTAAAAACCCTAAGGTCTTTGCTTTAATTAACAGAGTAGGGTCACCTGCAGCCAAAGGGAAAATCCACTATTGTTGTTAATTAAATGTCAATATAAAAATTTTCCCCTTCTTTCTTTCTAGCAACGTCTAAGTGGAAACGCATATCTTGACTATTAAAAAAGCCTGAAAAAGCAGATCCCGAGTTTCAGACATCATGGCCAAATGAACAGAAAGGAGAAACCTAATAAATGGACGCTTTGAAACCCCTGGTCAAGAAATTAGAATTTACTTTTTTTTTTTTTTTGTGTCTTTTCGAGACAGGGTCCTCCCTGTATCTCCAGCGGCCTGGAACTTGCACTCTGTGGAGACCAGGCTGGCCTGAACTCACACACAGAGATCCACACCTGGCCTCTGCCTCCCAGCTAGGATTAAAAAGGCGTGCACCACCACACGCCTGCCTAATGACCTTTAAGTGGACATTGGAATTCACGATCACCCTGTTTTCTTCGTCTTGGTCCCCATGCCTAGATCAGCACCTAACTACTACTCCTGGGCCTTCCATTTCAGTTCTCACAGACAACCATCAAGGATATTTTTTTTTCCTATCATATTTATGCTTGGTGTCACCTTGTAATTGACCTCTGAATGGGGGGATACCCCAGTTGCCACACCAATGTCCCTTTTCAGCATTGAAGAAGTCAGAGCAGTCAGTGTCCCCATTCCTTTCTGGTGGTCGGGTGACCCTTTTAACATAGGTTAACGGAACCTAAACAGGATGCTAGAAATTTAATAGAAGTTTAGTGTGAGACCCCCTCAAATTAAAAAACCAGATCCTTTCTCAGCTGAGAACTCAATGCTTCCTGGACTAGCCAGTAAATGCATATCCTTCTGTTGCCCTGAAAGAGCAGGAAAAAGAGAAAAGAAAGAAAAGAAAAGAGAAGAAAAAAAATAAAAGCACAGAACTGAGCCCCGAAGATTATATATTTCACCAGAATAAGAAAATGGAAATCCCCCCCTTTTTAATTCTAGTTTGCTGTGTTTTTGTTATTGTTATTGTTATTTTGGTATTGTTTCGTGATTTCCTTTGAAAAAATAATAAAAAAAAGGAAAAAAAAAAGCTTTGGTCAGCGTGTATGTCCCAATCATCTCATAAGGTAAATCTGTCGTTAAAAGATCTCTGCAGAACTCTGTTCACTGAGGACAGCAATGTGGATTTCATATACATAATAACAGCAACAATAAAGAACCAGCTTCGATAAGTGAAAAGTGGCACAGAGTGAGGGACGTGGGGGTTGAGGCGGAACGCGGAAAAGGATCCACAAAAGCAGGCGGGTAACAGCAGCGAGAAAAAGGTTAAGAGAATGGATCAAGGATGCTGGCGGCAATCGTTTGTTGTGAGATGATGGACCCGGCCTGCTCTATCATCATGTGAGACACAGTGAGTCCTGAGGCGAGTTCCAGGCTAGCAGGGCTTACAGGGAGACCCTGTCTCAAAAAGAAAATCAATCAATCAATCAATGAAGTATTGCTTACAGGGGAGTAGCACGCTGTGCAACCACTGACTTGCTGTTGTGTGACTTTTTTAGGGAAACCATTTCAATTCACACTAGATAGTTCATGATTGGCCTAAGAAATTATTCCTCAGGGCTGGAGAGATGGGCTCCCGCAGTTAAGAGCAGCGACTGCTCTTTGGCAGAGGATACAGGTTCGATTCCCTAGCACCCACAGGCAGCTAAGACCATCTGAAACTCCGTTCCAGGGGAATCCAATGAGCCCTCTTTTGACTCCGTGGCATTGCACAACATGGGTGCACCAACTACATGCAGACAGTACACTCAGCATGTAAAATAAATAAAATAAAGTAAATAAATAAATAAATAAAAAATAAAATTAATTCCTCTCAGATCCAACTAGTGAACCGTGAGTTTCATTCCTTGGGTTGACTTTCAGGAGCGAGGGTGAGGGGCCACTGGAATAGCTTCATCCTCACTCTAGTCAGTCACTGATTCCTTAAGGTTCCAACACTGGCATCACCTACAAACAGGCAGGCAGCCATACCAACAGGGATTCTCCTTTTTCATTAACATTTACCACTTATATAACCCCAGAGAGGGGCCCTGTGAATCTTCTAACTTTTTTTGATGTTTTATGAGCATCCTGAACCTTCCCCTTCCCTCCTATATTGAACTTTCCAACCCAAAGGAAACAGATATATAAATATAATGTTTACCTAGGGCTGGAGAGATGTCTCAGTGGTTAAGAAGCACTGACTGCGCCTGCAGAGGACGGGGTTTCGATCCCCAACACCCAAACACCCACATGGTGGCTAAAAAACATCCTTAACTCCAGTTTCCAGGGAATCAGATGCCCCCTCTTCTGAACATCTCGCATTGCATGACCGGGTGCACCAACCTACTGCAGACAGTACAAAAAATAATAAATTAGGACTGGAGAGATTGGCCTAGCGGTTAAGAAAAAAGCACCGACTGTTCTTGCAGAGGAACCCGGGATTGGATCCCCAGCACCTACATGGTGGCTGAGAGCCCTCTTTAATTCCAGTTTTCCAGGGGAATCCAATTGCCCTCTTCTGACCTCCCGCGGCAATGCACGACAACATGGTTGCAACAAACCTACATGCAGACGTACATTTATACCATACAAGAATAAATTTAAAAAAAGAAAAAAAAAAAAAAAAAAGCCGGGCGTGGTGGCCCATGCCTTTAATCCTAGTACTCGGGAGGCAGAGAACAGGCGGATCCTTTGTGAGTTCCAAGGCGAGCCTGGTCTACGAGCCGAGTTCCAGCACAGCTGGGGGCTACAGGGAAACCTGTCTCGAAAATACAAAAGAAAAAATATATATATATATATATAGAAAAAAATTTTAAAAATTTTCATAACATAACCTAGAAAGGAAAAAAAAATAAAAAATAAAAAAATAGTTACAGGGCTTGGAGAGATGGCGTAGTGGTTAAGAGCCGCACCGCTCGTACAGAGGACCTGGTTCGATCCCCCCCCAGCACCTACGTGGCGGCTGAGAACTGTTCCTAACTCCAATTCCAGAGAGAACTACATTTCCAAGGGGAATCTGACACCCCTCTTCCTGACCTCCGCGGCAATTGTAAGACACGGATGCACAAACTTGCATGCAGACATGTACATTGATACACATACAGAAAGAAAGCCAGGCGGGGTGGCTCATGCCTTTAATACTAGCACTTGGGAGGGCAGAGGCAACTCGGATCCTCTGTGAGTTCGAGGCCAGCCTGGTCTACAGAGTGAGTTCCAGGACAGCCCAGGGATCCCTGTCTCAAAAAGACCAAAAAAAAAAAAAAAAATTACCTAATGCCCTTTCTCCAGCCCACTGAGCAAAGGACAGTGTGCCTACAGGACAGGGAGGGCATGCAGTCTGCACTCACAGTCCTGGGCACACGGTTTCTCTGTACAGAAGACCCAACACCTACTTGTTTTTAGACTTTAAAAAATATTTATTGCAGGCCATGGTGGTGCTCCTTTAAATCCAGCACTCAGGAGGCAGAGGAAAGGCAGATCGTTGTCTGTGAGTTCAAGGCCAGCCTGGTCTATGAAGTTGAGTTTCCTGGCCATCTGGGGGGGCTACAGGGAGACCCTGTCTCAAAAAGAGCCAAAAATAAATGAAAATATTTTATTTATAAATTATTATTATTTTCATTATTTTTGAGCCACAGGGGCCCCAACCCTCCCTTTAGATCCAGCTGGTCTGGAACTTTTCCCTATGTAGACCAGATGGGCCTTGAACTCAAGAAATCGCACGTTGCTTCTGCCTCCCAAAGTCCTGGAATTAAAGGTCTTCATTGCCATGTGGGTGTTGGGATTGAACCCGGGTCCCTCTGCAGAGCATCCGGTGCTTCTTAACCACTGAGCCATCTCTCCAGCCCCAATAAATTATGTTTAAAAAAAATTCAAAAAAAAATTCACTGAGTCCTTACTTCTCACATGGTACAGAAATGCCTTCATTGCCTACAGTCCTTTGCCAGCTGAGACCAGTGTTCTGCAGACAGCCTCCACATCTGACTCCAGCTTATGCAAAGATACAAAATTTTGTATGTGATGGCGGAAAAGGGCCCCTTAATGTTTCTTTTTTTTTTTTTTTAATGTTTTCCAAAGTGTAGACATTTAATTAATTAATTAATTTTTGTATTGTGAGACAGGGTTTGCCTGTAGCTCCAGCTGGCCTGGAACTCACAGAAAATCTGCCTGTCCCCTGGCCTCCTGAGTGCTGGGGTTAAGGCCTGGGCCACCATGCCCTGCTCCGAGCTCATTAAGTATACTAATGTGGTCTCTAGTTTACAAATTAGCTTTTTTTTCCTCTGGGATTTTTTTTTTTTTTTTTTTTTTTTTTGGGTCTTTTCGAGACAGGGTCTCCCTGTAGCACCCAGCTGTCCTGGAAACTCACTCTGTGAGGCCAGACCAGGCTGGCCTTGACGTCACAAAGATCCGCCTGCCTCGTGCCTCCCAAGTGCTAGATTAAGGCGTGCGCCACCATGCCCGGCCTGGGGTTTGTGTGTTGTTGTGTGTAAACCAAGCTATACTTAAGTGGCTTGTAGATATGTAGATCAGGCCGTGGCCCCTGAAATGCACAGAGGACCTGCCTGCCTTTGCCTTTCCAGTGGCTGGGATTTAAAGCCATGCAACCACCACAACAACCTTAGACTATTTTAACTCCATTCCCTCTCCCTCCTCCCAGCAGAATCCACTTGAGCAAAACACACTGGAGAAGAAGGAAACACACCAGGACACTGTCCCACGTTCCTGTTGCTGTTCCTGACCAGTTTTTGTGCTATACATGAAACTGCAGGAAATTCTCTCAGTACCAGCTCTGTCCTGTGGGCCGGTTCCAGAGAATTTCTCGTGCTGAGGATCAGGGAAAGGTGAGTGGTGCTTGTTTGCGGCAGCCCCCCCCCCCCCCCCCAGAAATCAGACACAACAGGGAGTCTCAGAGAGTCTGGTCAAGCTGATCTCAGTTTACTGTAGGGAGCACAGCAGTTATATAGGCAAGCATCACAAAGAGATGCCTAGGGTGCGAAATGGACAGCCAGCCAATGACCTGAAGGCCCAAGGTAGCACAGGCTGCATTCCAAACAGTTTTAATGGCCAGCATGGGCTGTCCACTAGCTGTCCACGAATGAGGGAACAGCTAGGGCCAATTAGAAGACCTTACTTCTTTCAGGCGCCATCCTTTCTAGGTAAGCCCTATTGATTTGTAAAGGCCTTGAGAAAACCCTTATTGCCGGGGGCTTGAGAGATGGCTAGCGGTTAAGAGCGCCGATCCCAGCCTTTACAGAGGACCCGGTTCGATCCCCGCACCCACAGGCGGTCAAGAACCGTCCTGAAACTCCCCATTTCAGGAAACTTCCCATTTCAGGGGAATACGACAACCTCTTCTGACATCTCCGAGGCTTGCACGACACAGGTGCACAGACTTGCATGCAAACAGTACATTTTTATACACATACAAAAACAAAAAAAAAAAAAAGAAACCCTTAAGACCATCACTTGGGAAGACTTTTCTCTTTTTTTTTTTTTTGCTTCATCGTTTTTGAGGACAAAGGGTCCCCCTCCCTATAGCCACAGCTTGGCCTGGAAACTCACTCTGTAGACCAGGCTTGGGCCTTGAACTCACAGAGATGCACCTGCCCTTGCCAACCCGAGTGCGTGGGTGATCGATCCCTGGTCCTCTGCAATAGCCAGTCGTTGGCTAAGCCATCTCTCCAAGCCCGACTTTCTCTTCTTATTGATGACCAGAAACCACAGCAGGAACATTGTTCCAAATATCTGGATAAGTTATGTCACCAATAACCTAGAAGACCTCAACTGATGTCACTCATGGTCAGGTGGATATAGTGACTGATGACTCCAACTTGGAGTCCAAGGGGAATTTTAGAAGAGAAGTAAATGTTTCTTTGAAATCTCAAAAAATAAGAGAGGGTGGCAGAGGGGGGGAGAGATGAAGCCAGGAGCAAGAACTGGTTATAATCGAACGATGTGGCCAGGCGTGCGGAACACGCCTTTCATCCTAGCACTTGGGAGGCTTAGGCAGGGGGATCTTTGTGAGTTCAAGGACAGCTGGGTCTAACATGAGTGATTTCAGGACAGCTGGAAGCTACAGGGAGACCTGTCCCTTGAAAAGACCAAAAATAAAATAAAATAAAATAAAAAATAATCAGACGATGTAAGCTTGGAGGGGCGCCAAGGAGCCGTGGAGAAGGCAGTGGGTGCTGAGGTGGGAGCGTTAGAATTTAGGATAAGAAGGGGACGCGATAAAGAGGTAGAAAGGGAGTCTGACCTCAACTGATGTTCACAGCTTTATTAGTCACTGAGAACCAAGCAAACTTCCCTCAAGGAAAAGAGGTTGGGGGTCCGGGTTGGGGGAGGTCTAGGATTTATAGGTTGACCCAGAAAGTGCCAGGAAGCGGGTTGTGCCTTCCTGGAATCTCTGAAGGTTGGGTGTGTCTTCTTGGGGTTCTGTTCTGGGTTTCTCCACTGGGAAGGAGAGATGGGAATTCCGATAGGCAGTTGGATAAGGAGCCGGACCGACCAGAAGGCTGATAATAAACTAGACGTCTTTTGCTAGGGGCCCTGTGTTCTGAAGTAGATATAGCTTCCTCCCAGAGTGGAGGCAGTTCCTTCAAACTCAGGTCAGGACGATTTCCCTCCGGGGAGGACCCTTGTTATTCATCCACACCTTCAGATTCGGAAGTTTCCTCAGCCTTTCCTAGAAGGTTCCCCAACTGGATTCCTGGATATTGTAAGGTCCTAAACCGCACCTAGGTTGGGGGATTTTTCCAGGAAGCACCTGAGGTAAAATTCCAAGAAGAGCCGGGCATGGTTGGCCAAACGCCTTTAATCCTAGCACTTATTGGGAGTGCAGAGGCAGGCGGAATCTTTGTGAGTTCAGGCCAGCCTGGTCTACAGAGTGAGTTCCATGGACAGCTGGGGCCAACAAAGGGAGACCCTGTCTCGAAACACACACACACACACAAAAAGAAGAAGCTAGGTTCTACCTCACTGAACAAGCTGCAATACTGGTCTAGGAGGAGACAGTTTGGATGAGCTTGGTTATCCTTATCAGCTTATTTCCGGTCTTTAAGTATGTGATAGAGCCGGGTGTGGATGTGCGCAACGCCTTTAATCCTAGCCTTGGGGAGGTAGAGGCAGGCCGGCTTCTCTATTTGTGCGTTCCAGGCCAGCCTGGTCTACAGAGGTGAGTTCCAAGACAGCTGGAAGCTACAGGATACCCTGTCCTCAAAAAGACCAAAAAAAAAAAAAAACAAAAAAAGTTTTTTATATAACTCCTTCCTAATTGAAGATCCTATTAAAAAAAAAAAACAAAACACCTGCCTTTTCATGTGGAGAAGTAGAGATCAGGATATGGGGTGGCGAGGGCAGTGTTCCTGGAAAGCAAAAGGTAAGGAAAAGCCGGACAGCATAACCTCCATGGCTGTATCCCCTAACTGGACCCCCAAGTAACCTTAGGCCTCATCTCTCATCTTGGTAATAGCTTGTTGCCTTATCTGGTGCTTGCAATACCATACCCAACAAGTCCCTTGTACCAGTTTTAATCAATTTTGTTTGCTCTCCCTTTTGACAAATATCAACTCATTCCTGCTGACAATGGTTACACCCAGGTGTAAAGCATCTCATCCTCTTGTGTCATTAGCTCCCTCTTCATCTGTCCCCCAGCAGCTCAAAGCAGCTTAGAATGAAAAATGTCACCTGCTATCCCTATGGAACAAAAAAAAAGGTGGAATGTAAGGTCCCATAAATCCACCTAAATTGGGGATTTTTCCAGGAAGCCAACTGAGGAAGAAGTTTCCGAGAAAACAGAACATTGCTCCCATCTGGCCTCAGGTCTCAGTTTACCGATGCTTCTACTGTTACCGGCCACAGATCCCTCTACTCCTATTCCCCTATCTTCCCACACCCGTTTCGTTGTAAGCCCACTTCCTTGTGAGCTTGGGAATAAAAACTGCCACTTTGGGGACATTCTTCCTGCTGGTCATTCTAATCCCGACACAGGCAGGGCAGCCGCCATGTCTGAAATAAACCCGAGCGTTCCTTTTCATTTGAGTCCTGACATTTTCTTCCCTTTCGCCGAGGCTCCCCTCAGGATGAACCTAAACAGAAACATCTAAAAGAAATGGAGAAGCGCACAGCAAGAACGGTCTGGGGCGGGGTTCCTGCAACAGAATTTCTGTTGCTAGGCAAACGGCTTTTTGAACAGCTAGTGGATAGTGGATCTACGGAAGGAGCGTGAAGACCCAGGATTTTGGCTGAGCAGGTGGTTCAGAACTGATACTGGCTGCATAGCATGGAAACTGATTTTTTTTTTATTATTAATTTATTTTATTTCCTGTATGTGTAAGAAGTGGTTACGGTCGTATTGCAAGTTTGGGCACGCCGTGTCCACGTTGCAATGCCGCGGAGGTCAGAAGAGGGTGTCGGATTCCCCTGGAACTGGAGTCCTCCTGGAACTGGAGTTTCAGACGGTTCCCAGCCGCACATGTGGGTGTTGGGGATCAAACCCAGGTGTCCTCTGTAAGAACGGGTCGGCGCGCTCTTAACCGCTTAGGCCATCTTTCCAGCCCCTGTCTTTTTTTTTTTTTTTAAGTTAAGTCTTTTTTTTTTTTTTCACATAAATTATTTATTATTGTTTAAAACAAATCTAGACCCAGTGTGTTCCCGCGCATTCCCCCACCCCGCCAGAGCTATATATTCTCCCAAACATGCTTTCCATCTCACTCAAAACAGTCCAACTTCCCCATGGAAAATTTTGAGAAAAACTAAGTTTAATAAGCTTTTTAAAAAAATTTATAATTTTATTTTTATGTGTAGAATGTACTGTTTGCATGCAGGTTTTTGTGCACCCCATTGGCAATGCCGCGCAGTGAAAGAGGGCGTCCAGATTCCCCCTGGAACTGGAGTTAAAGACGGTTCTCAGCCGCCTGTGGGATGCTGGGGATCGAACCATGGTCATCTGCAAGACTAGAGCAGTCGGTGCCGTTAACCGCTAGGGCATCTCTCAGCCCCGAGACTGAATCATGTGAAGAACACAGCAAGGGCCGGGGCTTAAGTCTGGCCAGTTGTGCTGTGCTCAACCGAAGCTGTTTGCAGAAAACAGGGCTTCAGTCCCTGGAGTCCAGAGGTTGTGGTTGGAATATAGGACTGCTACAGCCTCCTGCCACCCAGTAAAGAAGGACCTTTCACGGTTCTGGGGAACCCAGGCTCATCTCTCCCATATACCTGACACTCTCCACATTCTTGGGAGTATCCCCGGAGAGCTTTCTGAGGCTCGTATGTTGCCAAAGGACGGGTCCATCTCTGGGAAACCCAGTGGAAATGCTACTGACATCGCAAAGTACATAACTTAGTTGGGGTTCCACATTCCTGGAGCCCAGCTGTGCCAGCTTCCACAGTAACCAAGGGGAACCTCTGCCCTGGGACCCAGCCAGAGGTGTCCGTGAGGATAGCCTGCTGTCCACAGAGGGTCCTGGGGAGCAGTATGTGGAGGTTGCTAAACTGCAGTTCCTGGGACCTGAGCTCTAGTTCAACAGTTCCCAGCACCCACATGCATGCGAACTACCATCTGTAGTTCCGTTCCAGGGGATTCAGTGCGCCGTTTCTGACACGCATGGGCACCATTCCATGTGGTATACCTACAGTGCAAATGGCAGGGAAAACATTCATACACATGAAATAAAAAGAAATAAAGTTTAAACAGCAGGGACTGAGATGCACACATCTGAGCAGTACTGGTCAAGGTGGTGTTCTGCCCACCATTGACGTAATTACTATTGTCCCATCTTCAGTTTCATCCTATAGGGTCCGATTGACAAGTTGTTAGGACTGTGTGAAATCTCTTTCCCAAGGTCCCCCTCTGATTGGGACTTTTTTTTTCCTCAGCGAAACAGTCCTGGCAAAATCCCCATTTCTTGGGGGTCCATTGTTTCGATAATCGAGACTATTTAATAATTAGACTACTGATAGTCAGCCCTGGAGACACATGATTCTGTGAATTATTTTCATTTTCTTTTTTTTTTGGTCTTTTCAGACAGGGTCTCCCATGGAACCCCCAGCTGTCATGGAACTCACTCTGTAGACCAGGCTGGCCTTGAAACTCACAAAGATCCGCCTGTCTATATNAAAAAAAAAAAAAAAAAAAAAATGGCTAGACGTCCCCACTCCCCCTAAAACCTGAGTGCCCCCTGAAGACCAGAACCTCAAAAGGCCTTGAGAAAACAAGGTTTGGTTAATCTGGGCTAATTGTGTGGACTTAAGCACCCAAAAAGAATAACCAAAAGATAAACACTCAATATATTTCTTTTAAAGCCTGAAAATTTGTGTCTCCACATATTGGATGTGAAGTTATATGAAATAATGTTAGACAGGCATAAAAACCTGACAGCTTGGTCTTAATTAACAGAGTAGGGTCACCTGCAGCCAAAGGACAAGTCCACTATTGGTATTAATTAATGTTCAATAATAAAATTTCCTCTTTCTTTCTAGCAACTATCTAAGTGGAAACTCATATCCTGATTACTAAAAAGCCTGAAAAGCAGATCCTGAGTTCAGACATCATGGCCAAATGAACAGAAGGAGAAACCTAATAAATGGACGCTTTGAAACCCCTGGTCAAGAAATTCTAATGGACTTTTTTTTTTTTTTTTGGTCTTTTCGAGACAGGGTCTCCCTGTAGTCCCAGCTGTCCTGGAACTCACTCTGTAGACCAGGCTGGCCTTGAACTCACAGAGATCCACCTGCCTCTGCCTCCCAAGTGCTAGGATTAAAGGCGTGCACCACCACGCCTGGCCTAATGGACTTTTAAGTTGGACATTGGAATTCACCCTGTTCTTACTTCTGGTCCCCTGCCTAGATCATGCACCTAACTACTCCTGCCTTCATTTCATTTCACAGACACCAGTCAAGGATATTTTTCCTCCATAGTTATGCTTGGGTGTCTTTTAGATTGACACTCTGAATGGGGGATACCCCAGTTGCCACACCCAATGTCCCTTTTCAGCATGAAAGAAGTCAGAGCAGTCAGTGTCCCCATTCCTTTCTGGTGGTCGGGTGACCCTTTTCAGAGGGTAACGGAACTAAACAGGAGCTAGAAATTGAATAGACAGTTTAGGGATGAGACCCCCTCAAATTAACCACAGTCTTTCTCAGCTGAGAACTCAAGGCTTCCTGGACTAGCCAGTAAACACATATCCTTCTGGTACCCCTGAAAGAGCAGGAAAAGAAGAAAAGAAAGAAAAGAAAGAGAAGGAAAAAAAGAAAAGCACAGACTGAGCCCCGAAGATTGATTATTTCACCAGAATAAGAAATGGAAATCCCCCCCTTTTTAATTCTTGTTGCTTTGTTTTGTTATTGTTATTGTTATTTTGTATTGTTTCTGATTTCCTTTGAAAAGAAAATAATAAAAAAAAGGAAAAAAAAAAGCTTTGGTCAGCGTGTATGTCCCAATCATCTCATAAGGTAAATCTGTCGTTAAAAGATCTCTGCAGAACTCTGTTCACTGAGGACAGCAATGTGGATTTCATATACATAATAACAGCATAAGACACTTCTGAATGATGGCACAGTGGCTGACTCCCACCCTACCAGTTGATGACATGGGACACATCTTTGTTGTGAGATGGAGGCCAGCCTGCTCTACACAGTGAGTCCTAGGCCAGACAGGGCTACAGGGAGACCCTGTCTCAAAAAGACATCAATCAATCAATCAATGAAGTATTGCTTACAGGGGAGTAGCACGCTGTGCAACCACTGACTTGCTGTTGTGTGACTTTTTTAGGGAAACCATTTCAATTCACACTAGATAGTTCATGATTGGCCTAAGAAATTATTCCTCAGGGCTGGAGAGATGGCTCCGCAGTTAAGAGCGCCGACTGCTCTTGCAGAGGATACAGGTTCGATTCCCTAGCACCCACAGGGCAGCTAAGAACCATCTTTAACTCCAGTTCCAGGGGAATCCAATGATGCCCTCTTTTGACCTCCGTGGCATTGCACAACATGGGTGCACCAACCTACATGCAGACAGTACACTCATACATGTAAAATAAATAAATAAATAAATAAATAAATAAATAAATAAATAAATAAAATTATTCCTCTCAGATCCAACTTAGTGAACCAGTGAGTTCATTCCTTGGGTTGACTTTCAGGAGCGAGGGTGAGGGGCCACTGGAATAGCTTCATCCTCACTCTAGTCAGTCACTGATTCCTTAAGGTTCCAACACTGGCATCACCTACAAACAGGCAGGCAGCCATACCAACAGGGATTCTCCTTTTTCATTAACATTTACCACTTATATAACCCCAGAGAGGGGCCCTGTGAATCTTCTAACTTTTTTTGATGTTTTATGAGCATCCTGAACCTTCCCCTTCCCTCCTATATTGAACTTTCCAACCCAAAGGAAACAGATATATAAATATAATAGTTACCTAGGGCTGGAGAGATGTCTCAGTGGTTAAGAGCACTGACTGCTCCTGCAGAGGACAGGGGTTCGATTCCCGGCACCCACATGTCGGCTAAAAACGGTCTTTAACTCCAGTTCCAGGGGAATCAGATGCCCTCTTCTGACCTCTGCGGCATTGCATGACACGGGTGCACCAACCTACATGCAGACAGTACAAAAAATAATAAATTAGGACTGGAGAGATGGCCTAGCGGTTAAGAGCACCGACTGTTCTTGCAGAGGACCCGGGTTTGATCCCCAGCACCTACATGGTGGCTGAGAGCCGTCTTTAATTCCAGTTCCAGGGAAATCCAATGCCCTCTTCTGACCTCCGCGGCATTGCACGACACAGGTGCACAAACCTACATGCAGACAGTACATTTATACACATACAAGAATAAATTTAAAAAATATAAAAAAAGCCGGGCGTGGTGGCACACGCCTTTAATCCTAGTACTCGGGAGGCAGAGACAGGCGGATCTTTGTGAGTTCAAGGCTAGCCTGGTCTACAGAGCGAGTTCCAGCACAGCTGGGGCTACAGGGAAACCCTGTCTCGAAAATACCAAAAAGAAAAAAAAAAAAAATATATATATATATATATAGAAAAAAATTTTAAAAATTTTCATAACATAACCTAGAAATGGAAAAAAAAATAAAAATAAAAAAATAGTTACAGGGCTGGAGAGATGGCGTAGTGGTTAAGAGCCGCAACCGCTCTACAGAGGACCTGGGTTCGATCCCCAGCACCTACGTGGCGGCTGAGAACTGTCTGAACTCCAATTCCAGAGAGAACTCATTTCCAAGGGGAATCTGACACCCCTCTTCCTGACCTCCGCGGCAATTGTAAGACACGGATGCACAAACTTGCATGCAGACAGTACATGTGATAACATACAGAAAGAAATGAGGCGGGGTGGCTCATGCCTTTAATACCCTAGCACTTGGGAGGGCAGAGGCAACTCGGACCTCTGTGAGTTCGAGGCCAGGCCTGGTCTACAGAGTGAGTTCCAGGACAGCCACAGTGGACCCTGTCTCAAAAAGACCAAAAAAAAAAAAAAAAATTACCTAATGCCCTTTCTCCAGCCCACTGAGCAAAGGACAGTGTGCCTACAGGACAGGGAGGGCATGCAGTCTGCACTCACAGTCCTGGGCACACGGTTTCTCTGTACAGAAGACCCAACACCTACTTGTTTTTAGACTTTAAAAAATATTTATTGCAGGCCATGGTGGTGCTACCTTTAATCCAGCACTCAGGAGGCAGAGAAGGCAGATCTTCTGTGAGTTTCAAGGCCAGCCTGGTCTATGAGTTGAGTTCCTGGCCACTGGGGGGGCTACAGGGAGACCCTGTCTCAAAAAGAGCAAAAATAAATGAAAATATTTTATTTATAATTATTATTATTTTCATTATTTTTGAGCCACGGGCCTCCCTTTGATCCAGCTGGTCTGGAACTTTCTATGTAGACCAGATGGGCCTTGAACTCACAGAAATCCACGTGCTCTGCACTCCCAAGTCCTGGAATTAAAGGTCTTCATTGCCATGTGGGTGTTGGGATTGAACCCGGGTCCCTCTGCAGAGCAGTCCGTGCTCTTAACCACTGAGCCATCTCTCCAGCCCCAATAAATTATGTTTAAAAAAAATTCAAAAAAAAATTCACTGAGTCCTTACTTCTCACATGGTACAGAAATGCCTTCATTGCCTACAGTCCTTTGCCAGCTGAGACCAGTGTTCTGCAGACAGCCTCCACATCTGACTCCAGCTTATGCCAAAGATACAAAATTTTATGTGATGGCGAAGGGCCCCTTAATGTTTCTTTTTTTTTTTTTTTAATGTTTCCAAAGTGAGACATTTAATTAATTAATTAATTTTTGTATTGTGATGAGCAGGGTTTGCCTGTAGCTCCAGTGGCCTGGAACTCACAGAAAATCTGCCTGTCTGGCCTCCTGAGTGCTGGGTTAAGCGCCTGGGCCACCATGCCCTGCTCCAGAGCTCATTAAGTATACTAATGTGGTCTCTAGTTTACAAATTAGCTTTTTTCTCTGGGATTTTTTTTTTTTTTTTTTTTTTTTTTGGGTCTTTTCGAGACAGGGTCTCCCTGTAGCCCCAGCTGTCCTGGAAACTCACTCTGGAGGCCAGCCAGGCTGGCCTTGAACTCACAAAGATCCGCCTGCCTCTGCCTCCCAAGTGCTAGGATTAAAGGCGTGCGCCACCATGCCCGGCTGGGGTTTGTGTGTGTGTGTGTGTGTAACCAAGCTATCTGTAATGTGGCTATGTAGATATGTAGATCAGGCGTGGCCCCTGAATCACAGAGACCTGCCTGCCTTTGGCCTTTCCAGTGCTGGGATTTAAAGCCATGCAACCACCACAACAACCTTAGACTATTTTAGACCCATTCCCTCTCCCTCCTCCCAGCAGAATCCACTTGAGCAAAACACACTGGAGAAGAAGGAAACACACCAGGAACTGTCCACGTTCCTGTTCTGTTCCTGACCAGTTTGTGCTATACATGAAACCTGCAGGGAAATTCTCTCAGTACCAGCTCTGTCCTGTGGGCCGGTTCCAGAGAATTTCTCGTGCTGAGGATCAGGGAAAGGTGAGTGTGCTGTTTGCGGCAGCCCCCCCCCCCCCCCCCAGAAATCAGACACAACAGGGAGTCTCAGAGAGTCTGGTCAAGCTGATCTCAGTTTATGTAGGGAGCACAGCAGTTACATAGGCAACCATCACAAAGAGATGCCTAGGGTGCGAAATGGACAGCCAGCCAATGACCTGAAGGCCCAAGGTAGCAACAGGCTGCATTCCAAACAGTTTAATGGCCAGCATGGGCTGTCCACTAGCTGTCCACGAATGAGGGAACAGCTAGGGCCAATTAGAAGACCTTACTTCTTTCAGGCGCCATCCTTTCTAGGTAAGCCCTATTGATTTGTAAAGGCCCTTTAGAAACCCTTAAGGCCGGGGGCTTGAGAGATGGCCTAGCGGTTAAGAGCGCCGACCGCCTTTACAGAGGACCCGGTTCGATCCCCAGCACCCACAGGCGGTCAAAGAACCGTCTGAAACTCCATTTAGAAACTTCCCATTAGGGGAATACGACACCTCTTCTGACCTCCGAGGCATTGCACGACACAGGTGCACAGACTTGCATGCAAACAGTACATTTTTATACACATACAAAAACAAAAAAAAAAAAAAGAAAACCCTTAAGACCATCACTTGGGAAGGACTTTCTCTTTTTTTTTTTTTTGCTTCTCTTTTTGAGACAGGGTCCTCCCTATAGCCACAGCTTGGCCTGGAACTCACTTGTAGACCAGGCTGGGCCTTGAACTCACAGAGATGCACCTGCCCTTGCCAACCCGAGTGCTGGGTATGACCCGGTCCTCTGCAAAGCAGTCGTTGGCTAAGCCATCTCTCCAGCCCGACTTTCTCTTCTTATTGATGACCAGAAACCACAGCAGGAACATTGTTCCAAATATCTGGATAAGTTATGTCACCAATAACCTAGAAGACCTCAACTGATGTCACTCATGGTCAGGTGGATATAGTGACTGATGACTCCAACTTGGAGTCCAAGGGGAATTTTAGAAGAGAAGTAACATTTTCTTTGAATCTCAAAAAATAAGAGAGGGTGGCAGAGGGGGGGAGAGATGAAGCCAGGAGCAAAGAACTGGTTATAATCGAACGATGTGGCCAGGCGTGGCGGACACACGCCTTTATCCTAGCACTTGGGAGGCTAGGCAGGGGGATCTTTGTGAGTTCAAGGCCAGCCTGGTCTAACATGAGCTGATTTCAGGACAGCTGGAGCTACAGGGAGACCTGTCCCTTGAAAAGATCCAAAAATAAAATAAAATAAAATAAAAAATACATCAGACGATGTAAGCTTGGAGGGGCGCCAAGGAGCCGTGGAGAAGGCAGTGGGTGCTGAGGTGGGAGCGTTAGAATTTAGGATAAGAAGGGGACGCGATAAAGAGGTAGAAAGGGAGTCTGACCTCAACTGATGTTCACAGCTTTATTAGTCACTGAGAACCAAGCAAACTTCCCTCAAGGAAAAGAGGTTGGGGGTCCGGGTTGGGGGAGGTCTAGGATTTATAGGTTGACCCAGAAAGTGCCAGGAAGCGGGTTGTGCCTTCCTGGAATCTCTGAAGGTTGGGTGTGTCTTCTTGGGTCTGTTCTGTTTCTCACTGGGAAGGAGAGATGGGGAATTCCGATAGGCAGTTGGATAAGGAGCCGGACCGACCAGAAGGCTGATAATAAACTAGACGTCTTTTGCTAGGGGCCCTGTGTTCTGAAGTAGATATAGCTTCCTCCCAGAGTGGAGGCAGTTCCTTCAAACTCAGGTCAGGACGATTTCCCTCCGGGGAGGACCCTTGTTATTCATCCACACCTTCAGATTCGGAAGTTTCCTCAGCCTTTCCTAGAAGGTTCCCCAACTGGATTCCTGGATATTGTAAGGTCCTAAACGCACCTAGGTTGGGGATTTTTCCAGGAAGCACCTGAGGTAAAATTCCAAGAAGAGCCGGGCATGGTGGCAAACGCCTTTAATCCTAGCACTTGGGAGGCAGAGGCAGGCGGATCTTTGTGAGTTCAAGGCCAGCCTGGTCTACAGAGTGAGTTCCAGGACAGCTGGGGCTACAGGGAGACCCTGTCTCGAACACACACACACACACAAAAAGAAGAAGCTAGGTTCTACCTCCCTGAACGAGCTGCATACTGTCTAGAAGGAGACAGATTGGATGGGTTTGGTAATCCTTATCAGCTTATTTCCGGTCTTTAAGTATGTGATAGAGCCGGGTGTGGTGTGCGCACGCCTTTAATCCTAGCACTTGGGGAGGTAGAGGCAGGCCGGTTCTTTTTGTGGTTCAGGCCAGCCTGGTCTACAGAGTGAGTTCCACAGACAGCTGGAAGCTACAGGGAACCCTGTCTCAAAAAGACCAAAAAAAAAAAAAAAAAAAAAAGTGTTGTTTATATAACTCCTTCCTATTGAAGATCCTTTAAAAAAAAAAAACAAAACACCTGCCTTTTCTGGGAGAAGTAAGATCAGGATATGGGGGGCGAGGGCAGTGTCTGGGAAAGCAAAGTAGGAAAACCTGGACAGCATAACCTCCATGGCTGTATCCCCTAACTGGACCCCCAAGTAACCTTAGGCTCTCATCCTCATCTTGTAATAGCTTGTTGCCTTATCTGGTGCTTGCAAACCATACCCAACAATCCCTTGTACCAGTTTTAATCAATTTTGTTTGCTCTCCCTTTTGACAAATATCAACTCATTCCTGCTGACAATGGTTACACCCAGGTGTAAAGCATCTCACCCTTGTGTCATTAGCTCCCTCTTCATCTGTCCCCCACAGCTCAAAGCAGCTAGAATGAAAAATGTCACCTCTATCCCTATGACAAAAACAAAAGGTGGAATGTAAGGTCATAAATCCACCTAAATTGGGGATTTTCCAGGAAGCCAACTGAGGAAGAAGTTCCTGAGAAACGCATTGCTCCCATCTGGCCTCAGGTCTCAGTTTACCGATGCTTCTACTGTTACCGGCCACAGATCCCTCTACCCATTCCCCTATCTTCCCACACCCGTTTCGTTGTAAGCCCACTTCCTTGTGGTCTTGGGAATAAAAACTGCCACTTTGGGACATTCTGTCCTGCTGGTCATCTAATCCCGACACAGGCAGGGCAGCCGCCATGTCTGAAATAAACCCGACTTCCTTTTCATTTGAGTCCTGACATTTTCTTCCCTTTCGCCGAGGCTCCCCTCAGGATGAACCTAACAGAAACATCTAAAAGAAATGGGCAGCAGCACAGCAAGACGGTCTGGGGGCGGGGTTCCTGCAACAGAATTTCTGTTGCTAGGCAAACGGCTTTGAACAGCTAGTGGATAGTGGATCTACGGAAGGAGCGTGAAGACCCAGGATTTTGGCTGAGCAGGTGGTTCAGAACTGATACTGGCTGCATAGCATGGAAACTGATTCTTTTTTTTATTATTAATTTATTTTATTTCTGTATGTGTATAGAATGTTACGGTCGTATGCAAGTTTGGGCACCCGTGTCCTTGCAATGCCGCGGAGGTCAGAAGAGGGTGTCGGATTCCCCTGGAACTGGAGTCCTCCTGGAACTGGAGTTTCAGACGGTTCCCAGCCGCACTGTGGGTGTTGGGGATCAAACCCGGGTCCTCTGTAAGAACGGGTCGGCGCTCTTAACCGCTAGGCCATCTGTTCCAGCCCCTGATCTTTTTTTTTTTTAAGTTAATCTTTTTTTTTTTTCACATAAATTATTTATTATTTTTAACAAATCTAGACCCGTGTGTTCCCGCCATTCCCCACCCCGCCAGAGCTCATTATTCTCCCAAACATGCTTTCCATCTCAGCTCAAAACAGTCAACTCCCCATGGAAAATATTTGAGAAAGAACTAAGTTAATCTTTTTAACAAAAATTTATATTTATTTTTATGTGTATGAATGTACTGTTTGCATGCAGGTTTTGTGCACCCAACATTGTGTCAATGCCGCGCAGTGAGAAGAGGGCGTCCAGATTCCCCCTGGGAACTGGAGTTAAAGCACGGTTCTCAGCCGCCATGTGGATGCTGGGGATCGAACCTGGTCTCTGCAAGATAGAGCAGTCGGTGCTCTTAACCGCTAGGGCATCTCTCAGCCCCGAGACTGAATCATGTGAAGAACACAGCAAGGGCCGGGGCTTAAGTCTGGCCAGTTGTGCTGTGCTCAACCGAAGCTGTTTGCAGAAAACAGGGCTTCAGTCCCTGGAGTCCAGAGGTTGTGGTTGGAATATAGGACTGCTACAGCCTCCTGCCACCCAGTAAAGAAGGACCTTTCACGGTTCTGGGGAACCCAGGCTCATCTCTCCCATATACCTGACACTCTCCACATTCTTGGGAGTATCCCCGGAGAGCTTTCTGAGGCTCGTATGTTGCCAAAGGACGGGTCCATCTCTGGGAAACCCAGTGGAAATGCTACTGACATCGCAAAGTACATAACTTAGTTGGGGTTCCACATTCCTGGAGCCCAGCTGTGCCAGCTTCCACAGTAACCAAGGGGAACCTCTGCCCTGGGACCCAGCCAGAGGTGTCCGTGAGGATAGCCTGCTGTCCACAGAGGGTCCTGGGGAGCAGTATGTGGAGGTTGCTAAACTGCAGTTCCTGGGACCTGAGCTCTAGTTCAACAGTTCCCAGCACCCACATGGCAGCAACTACCATCTGTATTCCGTTCCAGGGGATTCAGTGCCCTTTCTGACAACCATGGGCACTGCATTCATGTGGTATACCTACATGCAATGCAGGAAAACATTCATACACATGAAATAAAATAGAAATAAATTTAAACACAGGGACTGAGATGCACACATCTGAGCAGTACTGGTCAAGGTGGTGTTCTGCCCACCATTGACGTAATTACTATTGTCCCATCTTCAGTTTCATCCTATAGGGTCGATTGACAAGTTGTTGGAACTGTGTGAAATCTCTTTCCCAAGGTCCCCCTCTGATTGGGACTTTTTTTTTCCTCAGCGAAACAGTCCTGGCAAAATCCCCATTTCTTGGGGGTCCATTGTTTCGATAATCGAGACTATTTAATAATTAGACTACTGATAGTCAGCCCTGGAGACACATGATCTCTGTGAATTATTTTCATTTTCTTTTTTTTTTGGTCTTTTCAGACAGGGTCTCCCTGAACCCCCAGCTGTCTGGAACTCACTCTGTAGACCAGGCTGGCCTTGAACTCACAAAGATCCCGCCGTCTATATNACCAAAAAAAAAAAAAAAATTACCTAATGCCCTTTCTCCAGCCCACTGAGCAAAGGACAGTGTGCCTACAGGACAGGGAGGGCATGCAGTCTGCACTCACAGTCCTGGGCACACGGTTTCTCTGTACAGAAGACCCAACACCTACTTGTTTTTAGACTTTAAAAAATATTTATTGCAGGCCATGGTGGTGCATGCCTTTAATCCCAGCACTCAGGAGGCAGAGGAAGGCAGATCTCTGTGAGTTCAAGGCCAGCCTGGTCTATAGAGTGAGTTCCTGGCCAGCTGGGGCTACAGGGAGACCCTGTCTCAAAAAGAGCAAAAATAAATGAAAATATTTTATTTATTATTATTATTATTTTCATTATTTTGAGACAGGGTCTCCCTGTACCTCCAGCTGGTCTGGAACTTTCTATGTAGACCAGGCTGGCCTTGAACTCACAGAAATCCACGTGCCTCTGCATCCCAAGTCCTGGAATTAAAGGTCTTCATTGCCATGTGGGTGTTGGGAATTGAACCCGGGTCCTCTGCAAGAGCAGTCCGTGCTCTTAACCACTGAGCCATCTCTCCAGCCCCAAATAAATATTTTTAAAAAAAATTCAAAAAAAAATTCACTGAGTCCTTACTTCTCACATGGTACAGAAATGCCTTCATTGCCTACAGTCCTTTGCCAGCTGAGACCAGTGTTCTGCAGACAGCCTCCACATCTGACTCCAGCTTATGCCAAAGATACAAAATTTTATGTGAATGGCTGAGCCTTAATGTTTCTTTTTTTTTTTTTTAATGTTTCAAAGTGTAGACATTTAATTAATTAATTAATTTTGTATTTTTGAGACAGGGTTTGCCTGTAGCTCCAGCTGGCCTGGAACTCACAGAAATCTGCCTGTCTTTGCCTCCTGAGTGCTGGGGTTAAAGGCCTGGGCCACCATGCCCTGCTCCAGAGCTCATTAAGTATACTAATGTGGTCTCTAGTTACAAATTAGCTTTTTTCTCTGGGATTTTTTTTTTTTTTTTTTTTTTTTTTTTGTTTTCAAGACAGGGTCTCCCTGTAGCCCCAGCTGTCCTGGAACTCACTCTGTAGGCCAGGCTGGCCTTGAACTCACAAAGATCCGCCTGCCTCTGCCTCCCAAGTGCTAGGATTAAAGGCGTGCGCCACCATGCCCGGCTGGGTTTGTGTGTGTGTGTGTGTGTAACTCAAGCTATCCTGTAATTGGCTATGTAGATATGTAGATCAGGCTGGCCTTGAACTCACAGAGACCTGCCTGCCTTTGCCTTTCCAGTGCTGGGATTAAAGCCATGCACCACCACACCCAACCTTAGACTATTTTAACTCCATTCCCTCTCCCTCCTCCCAGCAGAATCCACTTGAGCAAAACACACTGGAGAAGAAGGAAACACACCAGGAAACTGTCCACGTTCCTGTTTCTGTTCCTGACCAGTTTGTGCTATACATGAAACCTGCAGGGAAATTCTCTCAGTACCAGCTCTGTCCTGTGGGCCGGTTCCAGAGAATTTCTCGTGCTGAGGATCAGGGAAAGGTGAGTGTGCTGTTTGCTAGGCAGCCCCCCCCCCCCCCCCCCCCCCCC
>VZQC01003347.1:225140-239005 GCA_009823505.1 Rhizomys pruinosus
AAAAAAAAAAAAAAAAAAAAAAAGAAACCCTTAAGGCCATCACTTGGGAAGACTTTCTCTTTTTTTTTTTTTCTTCATCTTTTTGAGACAGGGTCTCCCTATAGCCCCAGCTGGCCTGGAACTCACTCTGTAGACCAGGCTGGCCTTGAACTCACAGAGATGCACCTGCCTCTGCCACCCGAGTGCTGGGAATTGAACCCGGGTCCTCTGCAAGAGCAGTCGGTGCTAAGCCATCTCTCCAGCCCGACTTTCTCTTCTTATTGATGACCAGAAACCACAGCAGGAACATTGTTCCAAATATCTGGATAAGTTATGTCACCAATAACCTAGAAGACCTCAACTGATGTCACTCATGGTCAGGTGGATATAGTGACTGATGACTCCAACTTGGAGTCCAAGGGGAATTTTAGAAGAGAGAGTAACATTTCTTTGAATCTCAAAGAATAAAGAGAGGTGGAGAGGGTGAGGATGAAGCCAGGAGAAAGAACTGGTTATAATCAGACGATGTGGCCAGGCGTGGCGGCACACGCCTTTAATCCTAGCACTTGGGAGGCGTAGGCAGGGGGATCTTTGTGAGTTCAAGGCCAGCCTGGTCTACAGAGTGATTTCAGGACAGCTGGAGCTACAGGGAGACCCTGTCTTGAAAAGACCAAAAATAAAATAAAATAAAATAAAAAATAATCAGACGATGTAAGCTTGGAGGGGCGCCAAGGAGCCGTGGAGAAGGCAGTGGGTGCTGAGGTGGGAGCGTTAGAATTTAGGATAAGAAGGGGACGCGATAAAGAGGTAGAAAGGGAGTCTGACCTCAACTGATGTTCACAGCTTTATTAGTCACTGAGAACCAAGCAAACTTCCCTCAAGGAAAAGAGGTTGGGGGTCCGGGTTGGGGGAGGTCTAGGATTTATAGGTTGACCCAGAAAGTGCCAGGAAGCGGGTTGTGCCTTCCTGGAATCTCTGAAGGTTGGGTGTGTCTTCTTGGGTCTGTTCTGTTTCTCACTGGGAAGGAGAGATGGGGAATTCCGATAGGCAGTTGGATAAGGAGCCGGACCGACCAGAAGGCTGATAATAAACTAGACGTCTTTTGCTAGGGGCCCTGTGTTCTGAAGTAGATATAGCTTCCTCCCAGAGTGGAGGCAGTTCCTTCAAACTCAGGTCAGGACGATTTCCCTCCGGGGAGGACCCTTGTTATTCATCCACACCTTCAGATTCGGAAGTTTCCTCAGCCTTTCCTAGAAGGTTCCCCAACTGGATTCCTGGATATTGTAAGGTCCTAAACGCACCTAGGTTGGGGATTTTCCAGGAAGCCAACTGAGGTAGAAATTCCAAGAAAGAGCCGGGCATGGTGGCAAACGCCTTTAATCCTAGCACTTGGGAGGCAGAGGCAGGCGGATCTTTGTGAGTTCAAGGCCAGCCTGGTCTACAGAGTGAGTTCCAGGACAGCTGGGGCTACAGGGAGACCCTGTCTCAAAAANCAGATCCCCTATAAATGGAGTGACAGAAGGTTGTTTGCCACCACATGGGTACTTTAGGCCAAAGCTGGGCCCGCTGCAAGAGTAGCTAGTGCTCAGCGCTGGAAAGATGGCCTAGTGGTTAAAGCGCTGACGCTCTGCAGAGGACCCCGGGTTCGATCCCCAGCACCCACAGTGGCGGCGAGAACCATCTTTAACTCCAGTTTCCAGGGGAATCCTACCCCCCTTTGACCTCCTGCGGCATTCCACAACACGGGCGCACAAACGTACATGCAACAGTATTCATTACACATAATAATAATAATAAAAAAGAGTAGCTAGTGCTCTTAACCACTGACCCATCCTCCAGTACCCCCCCCCTTTTTGGGGTGGTCCTTTTTTGTTTTTTGGTCTTTTTGAGACGGTCTCCTCGTGTACTGATCTTCTGGGAACTCACTATGTGAACAGGCTGGCCTTGAACTCACAGGGATCACCTGCCTCTGCCTCCCAAGTGCTGGGATCAAAGGTGTGTGCCACCATACCTGGCTGGGAGGGGGTGCTTTTTTGAGACGCAGGTGTCCTTCTGAGCTCCAGCTGGCCGGGAACTCCACTATGTTAACCAGTCTGCCTTGATCTCTAGAATCTACCTACTTCTGTCCTTCCAAGTGTTATTAAATATGATGTGGTTTAGACTGCCATGCCCATCCCGGCTCTCCAACTCTTTTTAACCAGAAGAACTATTACAAATGGCATCCTGTTTCCTGATCTTGGCAGTGTGCTACGCTGTTTGTCCATCGCACCATGATGCAAAGTCTATTTTCTCACCGTGATTCACAGCTAGATGGTTGGGATCCTGGATCACTTCCTAGTTTCTGAAGAACCACCGCCCCGGCTTGTCTCTCCAGACATTCTGATTTACACTTACACGGGGTCTGGAATCGGGTGAGGTGCAAGAACATTGTCTTTGCTGAAAGACAAGGGACGCTGGGGCTGAGTGGAGCTCGGGGGAGAGGCAGGGTTGGGGCTCGCATCTCTGAGCATTGAGGATTCTCATAGGTCTCCTTGGCCTGGACTTTGGTTTCTCTGTTGAATCAAGACAGGTAGCAAGAGATATGGGCCAGGAGCAGACAGCAGAAGAGCCTCAGAACCTGTCGTGTTGAAAGGGCGGTAGTCAGCTGGGCATGGTCACGCGAACTTTAATCCCAGCACGCAGAAGCAGAGACATCAGATCTCTGTGATTTCAGGCCAGCTGTGTGGGGAAATTTAGTTAAGATGGGTAGCATCTAAACCAATGGGACCTCCCTGGCCACACCCATGGGTGGGATGTAGTTGAGCGAAATGTTTAGGATTTGCCCTGGGAGTTGAGTCATGCTGTCTATATAACCAGACATTTTGAAATAAATGCTCTCTGGATTTGGACCTAACATGGTCCATGTTGTGCTTTCCTGTGCATGTTTTTCCAATGGACATCCTGGGAATAAATGGGACACCCACAAGCCGGGCACGAGTGAGCTCCAGCTGGGACTAAAGGGATCCTGTCCTCAAAAAAAAAAAGGGATGGCAGCGGTGGTGCAAAGCGGGATAGACTTCAGACAAGGCGGATCTTTGTGAGTTTCAGGCCGCCTGGTCTCCAGAGGAGTCCATCCGCTGGGGTTCGGGAGACCCTGTCTGCCAACAAAAAGAATGAAACTAATTCACAGAGCATTGTGTCTCCAGGGCTGACTATCAGTAGTCTTATTTAGTCTCGTTTCGATCTCGGCCCCCAACCGAATGGGGATTTTGCCAGGACTCGTTTCGCTGGAAAAAGTCCCATCGGGGGGGACCTTGGGAAGGACTTTCCCCCTGTTCCCACTGTCATCGCCCTATAGATGAAACTGAAGATGGAAATAGTAATACGTCAATGGTGGGCAAACACCACCTTGCACCAGTACTGCTCAGATGTGTGCATCTCAGTCCCTGTGTTTAAATTTTTTCTATTTTTTATTTCATTGTATGATGTTTTTCACCTGCATGCATGTAGGTAGACCACATGAATGCAGTGCCCATGGTTGTCAGAAAGGGCACTGAATCCCCTGAAACTGAACTACAGATGGTAGTTAGCTGCCATGTGGGTGCTGGGAACTGTTGAACTAGAGCTCAGGTCCCAGGAACTGCAGTTTAGCAACCTCCACATACTGCTCCCCAGGACCCTCTGTGGACAGCAGGCTATCCTCACGGACACCTCTGGCTGGGTCCCAGGGCAGAGGTTCCCCTTGGTTACTGTGGAAGCTGGCACAGCTGGGCTCCAGGAATGTGGAACCCCAACTAAGTTATGTACTTTGCGATGTCAGTAGCATTTCCACTGGGTTTCCCAGAGATGGACCCGTCCTTTGGCAACATACGAGCCTCAGAAAGCTCTCCGGGGATACTCCCAAGAATGTGGAGAGTGTCAGGTATATGGGAGAGATGAGCCTGGGTTCCCCAGAACCGTGAAAGGTCCTTCTTTACTGGGTGGCAGGAGGCTGTAGCAGTCCTATATTCCAACCACAACCTCTGGACTCCAGGGACTGAAGCCCTGTTTTCTGCAAACAGCTTCGGTTGAGCACAGCACAACTGGCCAGACTTAAGCCCCGGCCCTTGCTGTGTTCTTCACATGATTCAGTCTCGGGGCTGAGAGATCACCTAGCGGTTAAGAGCACCGACTGCTCTAGCAGAGACCCGGTTCGATCCCAGCATCCACATAAAAAAAAAATCCAGTTCCAGGGGAATTGACGCCCTCTTCTCACTGCGCGGCATTGCACAATGTGGGTGCACAACCTGCATGCAAACAGTACATTCATACACATAAAAATAAATAAATTTTAAAAAAGATTAAACTTAGTTCTTTCTCAAATATTTTCCATGGGGAGTTGACTGTTTTGAGCTGAGATGGAAAGCAGGTTTGGCAGAATGCATGAGCTCTGGCGGGGTGGGGAATGAGCGGAACACACGGGTCTAGATTTGTTTAAAATAATAAATAAATTTTGTGAAAAAAAAAAGATTCCTAAAAAAAAAGATCAGGGGCTGGAGAGATGGCCTAGCGGTAAGAAGCGCCGCCGTTCCTTACAGAGGACCCGGGTTTGATCCCCAAGCACCCACATGGCGGCGTGGGAACCGTCTGAAACTCCAGTTCCAGGAGGACTCCAGTTTCCAGGGGAATCCGACACCCTCTTCTTGACCTCCGCGGCATTGCAAGACACGGGTGCACAAACTTGCATGCAAACAGTAACATTCATACACATACAGAAATAAATAAATTAATAAAAAAAAAAAGTCAGTTTCCATGCTATGCAGCCAGTATCAGTTCTGAACCACCTGCTCAGCCAAAATCCTGGGTCTTCACGCTCCTTCCGTAGATCCACTATCCACTAGCTGTTCAAAGCCGTTGCCTAGCAACAGATTCTGTTGCAGGAACCCCGCCCCCAGACCGTCTTGCTGTGCTGCTGCCCATTGCTTTAGATGTATCTGTTAGGTTCATCCTGAGGGGAGCCTCGGCGAAAGGGAAGAAAATGTCAGGACTCAAATGAAAGAAAGTCGGGTTTATTTCAAGCATGGCGGCTGGCCTGCCTGTGTCGGGATTAGGATGACCAGCAGGCAGAATGTCCCAAAGTGGCAGTTTTTATGCCCAAGCAACAAGGAAGTGGGTTTACAAGAAGGGTGTGGGAAGATAGGGAATGGGCGTAGAGGGATCTGTGGCCGGTAACAGTAGAAGCATCGGTAAACTGAGACCTGAGGCCAGATGGAGCAATTTCTCTGGAACTTCTGCCTCGTTGGCTTCCTGGAAAATCCCCAATTTAGGTGGATTTATGACCTTACATTCCACCGTTTTGTGTCATAGGGATAGAAGGTGACATTTTTCATTCTAGCTGCTTTGAGCTGATGGGGGACAGATGAAGAGGGAGCTAATGACACAAGGGGGATGACATGCTTTTAACCTGGGGTAACATTGTCAGCAGGAATGAGTTGATATTTGTCAAAAGGGAGAGCAAACAAAATTGATTAAAACTGGTACAGGCAGTTGTTGGATAGGTCTTGAAAGCACCAGATAAGCACAAGCTATTACTAGGATAAGGATGAGGCCTAAGTTACTTAGGGTCCATTAGGGGATGACAGCCATGGGGTTATGCTGTCCGGGATCCTACGTTGCTTTCCCAGACACTGCCCCTGCCCCCCATATCCGATCTATACTTCCCCAGAAAGGCAGGTGTTTTTTGTTTTTTTTTTTTAATAGGATTCTTCAATAGAAGAAGAGTTCTATACACTTTTTTTTTTTTTTTTTTTTTTTTTTGGTCTTTTGAGACAGGGTGCCCCGTAGCTCCAGCTGTCTCGTGGAACTCACCTGTAGACCAGGCTGGCCTTGAACTCACAAAGATCCGCCTGCCTCACCTCCCAAGTTGCAGATTAAAGAGCGTGCGCCAACCACACCCGCTCTATCCCATACTTAAAGACGGAAATAAGCTGATAAGGATAACCAAGCTCATCCAACTGTCTCCTCCTAACAGTATGCAGCTGTTCAGGAGGTAGAACCTAGCTCTTCTTTTGTGTGTTGTGGGGTGTGTTTCGAGACAGGTCTCCCTGTAGCCCCAGCTTGATCCTGGAACCACTCATGTAGACCAGGGCTGGCCTTGACTCACAAGATTCCAGCCAGGATCAGATACCCGTATTAAATTAAATTGGCTAAATATTTCCAGGATAAAATTGGTATAAACACTTAAGCTAGCTTACTAAGCCTAAATAGGATTATAAATATACAGAGCTGTTAATTTTCAGTCTACTCGTGGCTTGTTCTGGACTCCCTGTTACAGATTTGGATTAAATGAACATAGACAAGTAGTGGGTTACCTCTGGCTACTGAAAGATGTATTTTATTCTTCTCACAAATATTACTTTTGACATTTCCTTTGACCTAACAAGATAATTTTGCTCAAAAGAAGCTAGATTCTACCTCCCTGAACCAGTTGCATGCAGTCCAGAAGGAGATAGTTCCAATGGGTTTGGTAATCCCTATCATCTAATTTCCTGTCTTTAGGTATATCATAAAACACCTGCCTTTCTGGGAGAAGTATAGATCAGGATATGGGGGGGGGCAGGGCAGTGTCTGGGAAAGCAAAGTAGGAAATCCTGGACAGCATAACCTCCATGGCTGTATCCCCTAACTGGACCCCTAAGTAACCTTAGGCTTCATCCCTAGTAATAGCTTGCTGACTTATCTGGTGCTTTCAAGACCTTATCCAACAACTGACCTGTACCAGTTTTAATCAATTTTGTTTGCTCTCCCTTTTGACAAATATCAACTCATTCCTGCTGACAATGGTTACCCCCAGGTGTAAAGCATGTCACCCCCCTTGTGTCATTAGCTCCCTCTTCATCTGTCCCCCATCAGCTCAAAGCAGCTAGAATGAAAAATGTCACCTTCTATCCCTATGACACAAAACGGTGGAATGTAAGGTCATAAATCCACCTAAATTGGGGATTTTCCAGGAAGCCAACTGAGGCAGAAGTTCCGAGAACATTGCTCCCATCTGGCCTCAGGTCTCAGTTTACCGATGCTTCTACTGTTACCGGCCACAGATCCCTCTACGCCCATTCCCCTATCTTCCCACACCCGTTTCGTTGTAAGCCCACTTCCTTGTGTGTTTGGGCAGAAAAACTGCCACTTTGGGACATTCTGCCTGCTGGTCATCCTAATCCCGACACAGGCAGGGCAGCCGCCATGTCTGAAATAAACCCGACTTCCTTCTCATTTGAGTCCTGACATTTTCTTCCCTTTCGCCGAGGCTCCCCTCAGGATGAACCTAACAGATACATCTAAAGCAATGGGCAGCAGCACAGCAAGACGGTCTGGGGGCGGGTTCCTGCAACAGAATCTGTTGCTAGGCAACGGCTTTGAACAGCTAGTGGATAGTGGATCTACGGAAGGAGCGTGAAGACCCAGGATTTTGGCTGAGCAGGTGGTTCAGAACTGATACTGGCTGCATAGCATGGAAACTGATCTTTTTTTTTTATTAATTTTATTTATTTCTGTATGTGTATGAATGTACTGTCTGCATGCAAGTTTGTGCACCCGTGTCTTGCAATGCCGCGGAGGTCAGAAGAGGGTGTCGGATTCCCCTGGAACTGGAGTCCTCCTGGAACTGGAGTTTCAGACGGTTCCCAGCCGCCATGTGGGTGCTGGGGATCAAACCCGGGTCCTCTGTAAGAACGGTCGGCGCTCTTAACCGCTAGGCCATCTCTCCAGCCCCTGATCTTTTTTTTTTTTAAGTTAATCTTTTTTTTTTTCACATAAATTTATTTATTTATTTTTAACAAATCTAGACCCGTGTTCCCGCTCATTCCCCCACCCCGCCAGAGCTCATGCATTCTGCCAAACATGCTTTCCATCTCAGCTCAAAACAGTCAACTTCCCCATGGAAAATATTGAGAAAGACTAAGTTAATCTTTTTTAAAATTTTATTTATTTTTATGTGTATGAATGTACTGTTTGCATGCAGGTTTGTGCACCCACATTGTGCAATGCCGCGCAGGTGAGAAGAGGGCGTCAGATTCCCCTGGAACTGGAGTTAAAGACGGTTCTCAGCCGCCATGTGGATGCTGGGGATCGAACCTGGGTCCTCTGCTAGAGCAGTCGGTGCTCTTAACCGCTAGGGCATCTCTCAGCCCCGAGACTGAATCATGTGAAGAACACAGCAAGGGCCGGGGCTTAAGTCTGGCCAGTTGTGCTGTGCTCAACCGAAGCTGTTTGCAGAAAACAGGGCTTCAGTCCCTGGAGTCCAGAGGTTGTGGTTGGAATATAGGACTGCTACAGCCTCCTGCCACCCAGTAAAGAAGGACCTTTCACGGTTCTGGGGAACCCAGGCTCATCTCTCCCATATACCTGACACTCTCCACATTCTTGGGAGTATCCCCGGAGAGCTTTCTGAGGCTCGTATGTTGCCAAAGGACGGGTCCATCTCTGGGAAACCCAGTGGAAATGCTACTGACATCGCAAAGTACATAACTTAGTTGGGGTTCCACATTCCTGGAGCCCAGCTGTGCCAGCTTCCACAGTAACCAAGGGGAACCTCTGCCCTGGGACCCAGCCAGAGGTGTCCGTGAGGATAGCCTGCTGTCCACAGAGGGTCCTGGGGAGCAGTATGTGGAGGTTGCTAAACTGCAGTTCCTGGGACCTGAGCTCTAGTTCAACAGTTCCCAGCACCCACATGGCAGCTAACTACCATCTGTAATTCCAGTTCCAGGGGATTCAGTGCCCTTTCTGACAACCATGGGCACTGCATTCATGTGGTATACCTACATGCATGCAGGTAAAACATTCATACACATGAAATAAGAATAAATAAAAAATTTTAAACACAGGGACTGAGATGCACACATCTGAGCAGTACTGGTCAAGGTGGTGTTCTGCCCACCATTGACGTAATTACTATTGTCCCATCTTCAGTTTCATCCTATAGGGTCGATTGACAAGTTGTTGGAACTGTGTGAAATCTCTTTCCCAAGGTCCCCCTCTGATTGGGACTTTTTTTTTCCTCAGCGAAACAGTCCTGGCAAAATCCCCATTTCTTGGGGGTCCATTGTTTCGATAATCGAGACTATTTAATAATTAGACTACTGATAGTCAGCCCTGGAGACACAAGTGTCTCTGTGAATTATTTTCATTTTCTTTTTTTTTTTGGTCTTTTCAGACAGGGTCTCCCTGTAACCCCAGCTGTCATGGAACTCACTCTGTAGACCAGGCTGGCCTTGAACTCACAAAGATCCGCCTGTCTATATTCTACCCAGCTTGTCACACCGCTGCCCTTTTTTTTTTTGAGACAGGATCTCCCTTTAGTCCCAGCTGGAGCTCACTCTGTAGACCAGGCTTGTGGGGTGTCCCATTTATTCCCAGGATGATCCATGTGGAAAACACTCACAGGAAAGCACACCACATGGACACATGTTAAGGTCCAAATACAGAGAGAGCATTTTATTTCAAAATGTCTGGTTATATAGACAGCATGACTCAACTCCCAGGGTCAAATCCTAAACCTTTTCGTCACTACATCCCACCCCATGGGTGTGGCCAGGGAGGTCCCATTGGTTTAGAATGCTACCCATCTTAACTAAATTCTCCCACACAGGCTGGCCTTGAACTCACAGAGATCTGACTGCCTCTGCTTCCTGAGTGCTGGGATTAAAGTCTCGCGTGACCATGCCCAGCTGACTACCGCCCTTTCAACACGACAGGTTCTGAGGCTCTTCTGCTGTCTGCTCCTGGCCCATATCTCTTGCTACCTGTCTTGATTCAACAGAGAAACCAAAGTCCAGGCCAAGGAGACCTATGAGAATCCTCAATGCTCAGAGATGCGAGCCCCAACCCTGCCTCTCCCCCGAGCTCCACTCAGCCCCAGCGTCCCTTGTCTTTCAGCAAAGACAATGTTCTTGCACCTCACCCGATTCCAGACCCCGTGTAAGTGTAAATCAGAATGTCTGGAGAGACAAGCCGGGGCGGTGGTTCTTCAGAAACTAGGAAGTGATCCAGGATCCCAACCATCTAGCTGTGAATCACGGTGAGAAAATAGACTTTGCATCATGGTGCGATGGACAAACAGCGTAGCACACTGCCAAGATCAGGAAACAGGATGCCATTTGTAATAGTTCTTCTGGTTAAAAAGAGTTGGAGAGCCGGGATGGGCATGGCAGTCTAAACCACATCTTTAATCCCAACACTTGGAAGGCAGAAGTAGGTAGATCTCTATGAGATCAAGGGCAGCCTGGTGTACATAGTGAGTTCCAGGCCAGCTGGAGCTCAGAGAGGACACCTGGTCTCAAAAAAGACACCCCCTCCCAGCCAGGTATGGTGGCACACACCTTTGATCCCAGCACTTGGGAGGCAGAGGCAGGTAGATCCCTGTGAGTTCAAGGCCAGCCTGGTCTACATAGTGAGTTCCAGGACAGCTCAAGCTACAGAGAGACCCTGTCTCAAAAAGACCAAAAACAAAAAAAGGACCACCCCAAAAAGGGGGGGGTACTGGAGAGATGGGTCAGTGGTTAAGAGCACTAGCTACTCTTTTTTATTATTATTATTATGTGTATGAATGTACTGTCTGCATGTACGTTTGTGCGCCCGTGTTGTGCAATGCCGAGGAGGTCAAAAGGGGGTGTAGGATTCCCCTGGAACTGGAGTTAAAGATGGTTCTCAGCCGCCATGTGGGTGCTGGGGATCGAACCCGGGTCCTCTGCAAGAGCGGTCAGCGCTCTTAACCACTAGGCCATCTTTCCAGCGCTGAGCACTAGCTACTCTTGCAGAGGGCCCAGCTTTGGCCTAAAGTACCCATGTGGTGGCAAACAACCTTCTGTAACTCCAGTTCTAGGGGATCTGGTGCCTTCCTCTGGCCTCTAGGGGCATTTTATGCACATGGACATTTATATACACACAGGCAAAAAATGCTTATACATATATGGTAAAAATAAACACATTAAAAATGTTCCAGGACAGCTGAGGCTTCAGGGAACCACTGTCATAAGAACAACAACAAAAAAATCCCCACGGAGTTATTGACTATTCTGGAACTTCAGAGTCTAAAATTTGCAGGCAGGGCTGGCTGTTTCTTGTGAGATTCAGAAACACTCTCCTTGGCCTTGTCTGATTTTCAGGAGGACCTGAATTCCTTGGTTTACCAGGATTCCTGTTGCCATGGACACGATTTCCTCTCTTTCTGACACTTCCTCCTCTTCTCTCCTCTCCCTTCTCCCTCTTCCTCTCCCATTGAGATTGCCTTAAAGTGTCACTCTTCTGCCTCTGCCTCCTGAGAGCTGGGACGACAGGTGTGAACACCATACAAAGTTCGCACGTTTCACACAATGCTGAGGACAGAAGTAGAGGAAGTCCTACACCTGTGTCGTGCAAGGCAGCGGAGGGTGTCGGATTCCCCTGGAAGTGGAGTTAAAGACGGTTTTCAGGGGGCTGGAGAGATGGCCTAGTGGTTAAGAGCGCCAACTGCTCTCGCAGAGGACCCAGGTTCCATCCCCAGCACCCACATGGCGGCCGAGAACCGTCTGAAACTCCAATTCCGGCAGAACTCCAGTTCCAGGGGAATCCGACACCCTCTTCTGACCTCCGTGGCTTGCACGACACGGGTGCACAAACCTGCATGCAGACAGTACATTCATACATGTAAAAATAAATAAATAAAATAAAAAAAGTTACAATATCACTTCAGCCCATCTAGAATGGCTTATATGTCACTAGACTAACTGACCTACATCCTACAAATGCTGGTCCTCACTTACCTGCATGGTTGGAACCAGAAGAACAGGTAAAGGGACAGTGTTGGGAAGAAAGATCCGGCTGCTTGTTCCCTCCCCTGGGAGCGAACACTTTGGAGTTGATGTTAGCGGTCCTTCCTTCTGCTGCCACCCCTTCTCAGGTCTCCCGCCTCCAGCATCCACCATCTTATCTCCCAATCCCAAGGAAGATGTGTGCTCTTGAACTTCTCTCTCTCTCTCTCTCTCTCTCTCTCTCTCTCTCTCTCTCTCTCACACACACACACACACACACACACACCTGACCACGTGGTGCCCCACTGCTCAGATGAAGTGGGCTCCACAAAGAAAGCTGATTCTGCCGCTTCTCTGTGCACTGCCCTCTGCTTTTAGAGACACAGACCAGGTAACACAATCTTAGTGCCCTCTCAACCTTCAATCCTTAGCTCAAGCATCCCCAACTCTGGGGCCCAGGCTGAGTCAGGAACCCTTGATGCCTCCATACTGGGCTTCCACATTGGCCCTGCCCTTCATCATCACAGACTAAAGCTGTGCCCACAACCCTCTTTGGGAGTTGAAGTGCTCATTTATCTGAACAAGGACAAAGCTAAGTCTATCTGCATCCTGACATGGGGGCTGGAGAGATAGCCTAGCGGTTAAGAGTACCAACTGCTCTTGCAGAGGACCCGGGTTCGATCCCCAGCACCCACATGGCAGCTGAGAATCATCTTTAACTCTAGTTCCAGGGGAATCTGACACCCTCTTCTGACCTCCGTGGCACTGCATGACACTGGTGGACAAACCTACATGCAGACGGTACATTCATACACATAAAAAAATAAAAAGAAAACTGACACATCAGAGAAACCAATTATAGATGTGTCAGGGATGCAACCCACTCCACTCCACGCAGGGATGGGTGCGGCCCCGATTGTCTGTTACAGAGAACTTTTAAAGACAAAAACCACACACTAGAGGAATTTGGTGACATCATACAAACACAATTGCAAGGCTATAGAAACACAATGCAAGCAGTGGTGACCTTTAAGTTGATTGGTTGTGTTTAGCAGCGTGAAGCTCCTTGGAGAGGAATGTGCTCCTTAGGGAATGAGAAGCACTCCTACAGGGCTGGGAAAGTTCATCCTGATCTCAGGTAGCTCTGGGAACTAGGAACTCAGGGTCGGACTGTATTCTTGTGGTTAAGGTAGTCATGGGAACCAGGCCTGCTTCAATTAGAGAGTTGCTCCTGCATGGTTAACCCTTTCCTTTTGATTAACTCTTTCTGACCTTGTCCTAACATCCTCCCCTTTGAGTTAGGATCATGAGTCAAATCATGGACTCATCTGTAGTAATGGGTCCAAGGACTATGAGCTGGATTGCAAAGATTAACTGAGGCATGGAATCTATGAGCACCTGGTGAGGCAGTCAGCAAACAAGATGGCCACTAAGGTACATTCCTTTATAGGCCCTGGGTGGGACCTCAGGTAAGGGGAACAGGTCATAAGATTGGCAGCCTCTGGAGGAAATGGACACATGTATGTCTCTTGGAATTCTGGAAAACTCAGACCTAACTTTCCAGCCTTTTGGTTATAAGGAAGTGGGATGCTGTTCTCTCTTCTGTATCTGCTTCAGAGCTGAGGAGGGACGAAGTCTTGAGGAAACAGGTGTCAGGCTGGAGGGTTAGAATCTGGTCTCCCATCTTGGCTCTTCTAGTTGCCAGGTATTTTGGTCCAGATCAATAATTTCCAGTAGTTAGTGTACAGTTTTTCTGCAACTGAAAAGACAAGCTGGTTAAGTCTTATGGGAGTGTACCAGTGCACAGACTTCCCAGTACCAACAAGGGGCGTAGTGGGTGCATTAGTGATTGGAGGGTCCCTGTCTAGAATTTCCAGAGGAAGAGAGGACCTGTCAGGAATTTGGAAAAAAGTAGTATTAGTAAACAGGGTTCCAGAATGAGAGCCAGCTTAACCATGACCTATTTCTGAGTTATTTTTTTAGCCTGGCACAGTAGATCTTTTACCTATCTCTATGATATTTCTTTTTTTTTTTTTTTATTCTTGTATGTGTATGAATGTACTGTCTGCATGTAGGTTTGTGTACCCATGTCATGCAATGCCGCGGAGATCAGAAGAGGGCATCAGATTCCCTTGGAACTGG
>VZQC01003347.1:245425-286879 GCA_009823505.1 Rhizomys pruinosus
TATGGGTTCACCAACCTACATGCAGACAGCACACTCATACACATAAAATAAATAAATAAATAAATAAATAAATAAATAAATAAATAAATAAAAATTTTTAAAAATTCTCTTTAAGGGACTAGCAAAATGGCCCAGTAGGTAAAGGCACTTGTCATCAAGTCTGATAATCTGAGTTCGGTCCCCAGGACTTATATGGTAAAAGGAAACAGGTTGTCCTCTGACCTCTACACATGTACCATGCAACACACACGCACACACACACACACACACACACACACACACACATGCATGCATGCTAAATCAATGAATCAACTAATAAATTTATAAAGTGAAAAAAATTTTTCGTGTTTTTGAGACAGGATCTCCCTATAGCCCCAGGTGGCCTGGAACTCACTCTCTAGACCAGGCTGGCCTTGAACTCACAAAGATCCACCCCGCTCTGCCTCCCAAATGCTGAGATTTTATTTATTTATTTATTTATTTATTTATTTATTTATTTATTTATGTTATAAATACAATGTTTTTATTATTTTTTATTTTATTTATTTATTTTCTATGTGCACCCATGGAGGTAAGAAGAGGGTGTCAGATTCCCCTGGAACTGGAGTTCTCCTGGAATTGGAGTTACAGACGGTTCTCAGCCGCCATGTGGATGCTGGGGATCGAACGCAGGTCCTCTACAAGAGCAGTCGGTGCTCTTAACCGTTAGGCTAGTTCTCCAGCCCCTATTATTTATTTTTTATGTGTATGAATGTACTGTCTGCATGTACGTTGGTGCACCCATTTCGCGCAATGCTGTGGAGGTCAGAAGAGGGTGTCGGATTCTCGTGGAACTGGAGTTAAAGATGGTTCTCAGCTGCCATGTGGGTGCTGGGAATTAAACCCGGATCCTCTGCAAGAGCAGTTGGTGCTCTTAACTGCTGAGCCATCTCTCCAGCCCCTAATTATTTTTTATTTTTATGTGTATGACTACATGTGTATGCTGGTGCCCACACTGACCAGAAGAGGATATCAAATCCCCTGGAAATGGAGTTATAGACAGTCATTAGCCACCTTCTGCATGCTAAGAACTGAACCCAGGTCCTCTGCGAGAGTGGCCAGTGCTCTTAACCACCTAGGCATCTCTCCAGCCTTGCCCTCTTATTTAACAAATATTTTATTTATTATTTTATGTGTATGAGTATATTGCTTGTATGTATGTATGTATGTAAGGTCATGCAACGTCCACGGAGGTCAGAAGTGGGTCTCGGATCCCTCGGAACGGGGAAATGTAAGTGAAACTCAACCCTTTCCTCCCAAGTTGGTTTTGGTCAGCATCTTACTCCAGCAATTGCGAAAGCAAGCTAGAACCCATGGCTCTCCCTTTCCCTAAATGTATCAGTGGGAAATAGTTCATCAGTGAGGGCCGGGGCTTCCTGGTTCCCCCCTCCGCCCACGCCTGAGTGTTGATGGGCGTGTTCTTGTGCAGACCCGCTTCCATGTGTGACTGTAATGAGGATGCCTTGCCCAGAAGATGACATCTCACATCCCTCCTCTTTCTTCCAGCCCTACGTTCTTTCTACCCTCTCTTCTGCAGTGTTCCCTGAGCAAATCCCTTGTTTAGGGCTCAGGACTCCACCATCTATTAGTCTCCACACCTTGTGAGCTTCTGACTTCACTGCAGTTTACCAATTTCAAAGCATTTGATGATTGAATGACAGATGTGTTGTTTGTTGGGTGATTTCCTGATCTTGGATTTGCTTATCTTAGAAAAACACCCTTTTCATAAGAATTACATGTGCTGGGCATGGTGGTGCAAGCCCTTTAATCCCAGCACTTGGGAGGCAGAGGCAGGTGGATCTCTGTGAGTTCAAGGCCAGCCTGGTTTACAGAGTGAGTTCCAGGACAGCTGGGGCTATAGGGAGACCCTGTCTCAAAAAGACCACACACAGGGCTGGAGAGATGGCCTAGCGATTAAGAGCGCTGACCGCTCTTGCAGAGGACCCAGGTTTGATCCCCAGCACCCACATGGCGGCCCAGCCGTCTGAAACTCCAATTCCAGGAGAACTCCAGTTCCAGGGGAGTCTGACACCCTCTTCTGATCTCCGCTGCTTGCATGTCACGGGTGCACAGACTTGCATGCAGACAATGCATTCATACACATACAGAAATAAATAAAAATTTTTTAAAAATTAAAAAAAAAAGACCACACACAAAAAAATGAATTACATATGAAAACATTCAAGAGTCACTGAGATGGTTCAGTGGGTAAAGGCACCTGTTGCAAAGCCTGACAACTTCAGTTTGATCCCCAGGGTTCACATGGTAGAAGGAGAGAACTGAATTCTTCCAGTTGTGTGCACACATATGTGCAAACACACATACACACAATAAGTAAATACATAAAATGTAATATAAAGTTTTTAAGGTAACTTTTTTTTTGTCTTTTTGAGACAGGGTCTCCCTGTAGCCCCAGCTGTCCTGGAACTCACTTTGTAGACCAGGCTGGCCTTGAACTCATGGAAATCCACTTGCCTCTGCCTCCCAAGTGCTGGGACTAAAGGCATGTGCCACCATGCCTGGCTTAACGATGGTTTTTAGCCGGCATGTGTGTGCTGGAAATCGAACCTGGGTCCTCCACAAGAGCAGTCAGTGCTCTTAACCACTGAGCCATCTCTCCAGGCCCAAACTTGTTTTTTTTGTTTTTTTTTTTCCCTGTCTTTTTTGGTTTTTTTTTTTTTTTTTTTTTTTTTTTTTGCCAAGGTTTCCCCTTAGCCCCCCCTTGGCTTGCAACCCCTCTTTAGTCCAGGGCTGCCTTGCACTCCAACAACACCCCCCCCCTNGAGACAAGGTCTCCCTGTAGCCCCAGCTGGCCTGGAACTCACTCTGTAGACCAGGCTGGCCTTGAACTCACAAAGATCCACCTGCCTCTGCCTCCCAAGTGCTAGGATTAAAGGCGTGCGCCACCATGCCCAGCTTGGCATATACATTTAATCCCAGTACTCAGGAGGCAGATGTAGGCAGATCTCTGTGAGATTAAGGCAAACTTGGTCTACACAGTGAGTTCGTGAGCTGGGGTTACAAGGAGAGTCTGTCTCAAAAAAAAGAAAAAACAACTTTTTTTTCTAAAGAGGAAATAAGGTGATTCGGTATTATGTCACTGCTTATTCTCAAAAGATTCAGGAAGCAGGGTAATAATAGTTGCCTCAGAGAGAGACATGAGATTGAATTACCCAGCAGGAAAAGCTTAAAATAGCTCTTGGCATATAATATTTCAATGAATTTACTAAAGTGTAAAATGAGCCTGGGTATGGTAGTGCCTAACCATAATTCTAGCACTCAGAAGGCAGAGGCAGGTGAATGGATATATCCAGGTCAGCCTGGGCTACATAGGAAGTTCAAGACCAGCGTGGGCTACAAAGGAAGACCTTGCATCAAAACACAAAAACAAGAGTCGGAGAGATGGTTCCGCAGTTAGGAGTGCTTCTTGTGTTTGCAGAGAACCCGGGTCCAGTTCCAGCACTCACATGGCAGCTCGCAACTACCTACACATCCAGTTCCAAGAGATCTGACATCCACAGGCACTGCATGATTATGGTGTGCTCACACACATGCAAGCAGAACACTCATACACATAAATAAAAGTAAATAAATCTTGAGCCTGGCTTGGTAGGGCATAATAAAAGTCATTTATCCCAGGGCTGGAGAGATGGCCTAGCAGTTAAGAGCTCCGACTGTTCTTGCAGAGGACCCAGGTTCGATCCCCAGCACCCACGTGGTGGCTGAGAACCATCTTTGACTCCAGTTCCAGGGGAATCCAACGCCCTCTCCTGACCTCCGAGGCATTGCAGGACACGGGTGCACAAACCTACATGCAGACAGTACATTCATACACATACAGAAATAAATAAAATTTTAAAAAAATTTAAAAAATCATTTATCCCAGCACTAGAGAGGCAGAGGCAGGCAGATCTCTAAGTTCAAGGCCAGCCTGGTCTACGTAGAGTTCCAGGGCACCCTATCTAAAAAGAAAAAGACCTACAAACAACCTCTTACCAAAATCTTAAAAATAAAAGCATTATAGAATTTTAATTAAATTTGTGGTGTGTGTGTGTGTGTGTGTGTGTGTGTGTGCTGTGTGTCTCCCAGGCATTGAACTCAGGTGCTCAGGTTTGATGTCAAGAGCCTTTACCAGCGAAACCATCTTCCAGCCTCCCATACCAAATATTTTATTTTATTTTATTTTTTTACTTTATTTTTTTTTAATTTTTTTTATTAATTTTATTTATTTCTGTATGTGTATGAATGTACTGTCTGCATGCAAGTCTGTGCACCCATGTCGTGCAATGCCGCGGAGGTCAGAAGAGGGTCTCGGATTCCCCTGGAACTGGAGTTCTCCTGGAATTGGAGTTTCAGACGGTTCTCAGCCGCCATGTGGGTGCTGGGGATCGAACCCGGGTCCTCTGCAAGAGCGGTCGGCGCTCTTAACCGCTAGGCCATCTCTCCAGCCCACCAAATATTTTAAAATGCAAACTCAGTCCCCTAAAACTGCATAACCAATGTGACAGTTACCTATGTGTAAATATTTCCACAATCATAGGCACACGTCAGCAGAGCTAATCCAATTGCCACCAGCAGAGGGCTCCCAGGCTTAGTTGGGGCTTGAAATGCATTCAGGTTTGACATCACCAGGAGGTTCTGAGATGAGTTTGTCTGAGGCGCCTTTATGGGGGACTTCCTACACCTAGCCAGGCATGGTGGCGCACGGCTTTAATTCTAGCACTCACTCAGGAGGCAGAGGCAGGTGTATCTCTGTGAGTTCAAGGGAGATCCTGTCTCAAAAAGACCAAAAAAAAAAAAAAAAAAAAGGCTCACCTACTGTTTGCTAATACAGCCTTGATAGCCCACTTTATCAAAGGTTTAGCAAGATCCCTTGTGATTCTGAAAATGCAGCCAGCGGCTCTCCCAGGCCTATATAATTACATTATCAAAATGTAAGCTGAGAACATTTCAGTAGGTTTACTTAGCTGTTTTAATGTGTATGAATGCATGGAGGTGAGTGATCTGTGTTGTGAAATGCCCAAGGGGTCAGAAGAGGGAGTTGGATCCCTGGAACTGGAGTTACAGATGATCTGAGGCCTCCTCCATGCAAGGAGGTTGATGTCTGCTACTGTAAACCTATTCAAAAGCCTTTGCCTAAGAAGGTCATTGACCCTGTGGGGGAATATACTACTGATGTTTTACTAACATGGTACCAAACTGCCTTTGAAATATTTATTAAGGGCTGGAGAGATGACCTAGCGGTTAAGAGCACTGACTGCTCTTACAGAGGACCTGAGTTCAATCCCCAGCACCCACATGGTGGCCGAGAACCATCTGAAACTCCAATTCTAGGAGAACTCCAGTTCCAGGGGAATCCGAGACCCTCTTCTGACCTCCGAGGCATTGCACGACACAGGTGCACAGACCTGCATGCAGACAGTACACTCATACATATAAAAAAAAATAAATAAAATTTAAAAACTAAATATTTATTTATCTCTGTAGACTTTTTTTTTAAATTAATTTTATTTATTTCTGTATGTGTATGAATCTCTGTCTGCATGCAAGTCTGGGCACCTGTGCCATGCAATGATGAGGAGGTCAGAAGAGGGTGTCGGATTCCCCTGGAACTGGAGTTCTCCTGGAACCGGAGCTTCAGACGGTTCTCGGGTGCCATGTGGTTGCTGGGGATCGAACCCGGGTCCTCTGTAAGAGCGGTCAGCGCTCTTAACCGCTAGGCCATCACTCCAGCCCTATCTCTGTAGACTTTAATCCCAGCCCTTGGGAAGCAGAGGTAGGTGGATCTCTGTGAATTGGATACCAACCTGCTTTACATAGTAAGACCCTCTCTCAAAAACACCCAATTTTTTTTTCCTTTTAGTTTTATCCTTTTTTCTTTTTGGTATTTTTGAGACAGGGTCTCCCTTTTAGTACCAGCTGTCCTGGAGCTCACTCTGTAGACCAGGCTGGCCTTGAATTCACAGAGATCCGGCTACCTCTGCCTCCCGAGTGCTGGGATTAAAGGCTGGCTTAAAAACACACAATTTAAAAAATTTGATATGATAGCAAAGTAACAAATCCATTCATTGTACCATCATATATCCCATAATGTCTGGGAGATGTCCTAGTCCACTGCAAAGAAGAGTGGGGCAAGCCTCTTACAAGTAGTGGGAAAATATTTTGGACCTTGTAGAGCAAACAGCAAAAGCTCAGAAAATGCCTCCAAGTGCCTCCCCCCCCCAGCACGCCCTGCGGTTTATAATTTGAGGATCATTTGCCTCTGTTTTCAGTCTTTACCAACAGCCCACTCAGTGCTCTCCGCTGATTCAGTAACTGCTTTGTAAAGTTCCTGAATTAGCAGGAAATATAATTCATACACAGGATAGCTGGCCCGTACAGGAAGACCTCTAAAAATATCCCTGCAGTTGGGACTCAGCTTTAGAACCCCTGCCTAGAATCCCCCAGTGAGGGCCTGGGGGCATGGCTCAGTGGTAGAGCACCTGTCTAGAATTCCCTAGTGAGGAGCTGGGTGCATGGTTCAGTGGTAGAGCACCTGCCTAGAATCCCCCAGTGAGGGGCTGGGGGCATGGCTCAGTGGTAGAGCACCTGCCTAGAGTCCCCCAGTGAGGGCCTGGGGGCATGGCTCAGTGGTAGAGCACCTGCCTAGAATTCCCTAGTGAGGGGCTGGGGGCGTGCCTCAGTGGTAGAGCACCTGCCTTGAATTCCCTAGTGAAGGGCTGGGGGTGAGGCTCAGTGGTAGAAAACCCTCCTGGTATACAGAAGGCCCTAGGTCGATTCCCCAGTGATGCAAAAACTGAAAATGAAGTAAGAGCATACCCCAAATGTCTGTAGTTGACACTTTGAACTGGGGACTGGATAATAACATGTGTCAGCCAGGCATAATGGCACACACCTTTAATCCCAGCACGTGAGAAGCAGAAGCAGGCAGATCTGTAGGAGCTGTAGGAGGTCAGCCTGTGTCTACATAATGAGTTCTGGGTCTGCCATCCAGGGCTACATAGTGAAACTCTGTCTCAAAATAAAAATAAACATATCACATCCATGTGTCCCAAGAGACCAGAACAGACAGCAAAGCATCGCCAGTACTGTAGAGGACTCAGATGCCCTAAGAGGCCACAGATTGGTGATGGCATTCGCTGACATGGCGACATTCCCAGTACAACTTCTTCCTAAACAGAGTGAGACCCCCCCCCCCGCCCCTTGGATTCCTTGTGGCTAATTTCCTGGAAAATTCAGTCTATTCAAATGGTGCAACATTCTCGGTGCTTATACGTAACGGGAGAGACTCCAACTTCCCGCCATCGGGAAAAGATTCTTCCTGGAGCCGCTGAGAAATGCCCCTTTGTTGGAGTAGTACAGAGCATTGCCACCACCAAATGTCCAGAAGCCCCTCAGACACCCCGAGTTATGTTGATGGAGTACCGGGATTTTAGCCACCCAGAATGCAGTATGAGATTCCCCTGCAGGGGGTGCTGTGTAGCTGAGGACCCATCACACATGGGGCATTATGTATCTACAACCCCCGATCCTGGTCAATTGCCTGCATTTGCAGAATCTTCTGCGGAAGGATTGGCTGTCTGTTGCTATTATTGTCAATAGTACCTGTCTGTGTCGACCACGAAGCATGTGACAAGCAGATGTGAGGAGGCACACACCTGTAATATCAGCACTCGGGAGGCTGAGGAAAGAAAATGGCGAGTTCCAAGCCAACCTGGGCTACATAGTGAATTCCAGCCCAGCCGGGGTTATAGGAGACCCCCTGCCTCGTAGAATAGGCTAGGCTAGAAAATAGAGAAAGAGAGGGGAAGGAGAGAGAGAGGAAGGGGAAGAGAGAAGAAAGGAGAGAAAAAGGTATCTTGGATAAGACAATTATTTCTCTTTTAAAATTTTTATTTACTTTTTTTTGTGTGTGTCTTTTTGAGACAGGATCTCTCTGTAACCCCAAGTGACCAGGAACGCACTGTGTAGGCCAGGCTGACCTTGATCTCAGAGAGATCCATTTGCCTCTGCTTCCCAAGTGGTGCAACCCTTTAGTCCCATCACTGGGGAGGCAGAGGCAGGAAGATCTCTGAGTTCAGGGCCAGGATAGCTGGGGCTACAGGGAGACCCTGTCTCAAAAAGACCAATAAGTAAATAAATTTTAAAAAAGAAAGCCAGAGCCAGGCGTGGTGGTGCACGCCTTTAATCCTAGCACTCGGGAGGCAGAGGCAGGCAGATCTTTGTGAGTTCAAGGCCAGCCTGGTCTACAGAGTGAGTTCCAGGACAGCTGGGGCTACAGGTAGACCCTGTCTCGAAAAGACCAAAAAAAAANAAAAAAAAAAAAAAAATCTGTAAACTCCAATCCTAGGACATCCAGTGCCCTCTTCTGGCCTCTGTGGGCATTGCATGCACATGGTGCACTTCCGTTCCAGCAGGCAAAACACTACTTAATTAATCAAACACCACAATGAAAAAAACCAAGAAGCCCAGGTTGGGTGTGGTAGCACATGCCTTTAATCACAGCACTCCAGGAAACAGAAGCAGGTGGATCTCTGTCAGTTCAAAGCCAGCCAGGTCTATATGATGAGACTCTGCTTCAAACAACAGCAACAATAAAAAAGCCCGGCTTGTGATGGTTCTTTTTTTTTTTTTTTGGTCTTTTCGAGACAGGGTCTCTCTGTAGCCCCAGCTGGCCTGGAACTCACTCTGTAGACCAGGCTGGCCTTGAACTCACAAAGATCCGCCTGTCTCTGCCTCCCGAGTGCTAGGATTAAAGGCGTGCGCCACCACGCCCGGCATGATGGTTCATTTTTAATTGAATGGAATTCAGGTGTAGTTTCATCCTGGCACTTGGGTGATGGTATTAAAACTGTCTTATCTTGGGCTGGAGAGATGGCTCTGTGGTTAAGAGCACTGGCTGCTCTTGCAGATGACCTAGGTTCAACTCCCAGTACCCACATGGCCGCTAACAGTCTGTAACTCTAGTTCCAGGGCATCTGAAGCCCTCTTCGGACTTCTGCAGGCACTGCATGACACAGGTGCACTTACATACATTCAGGCAACACACTTACACATAAAAGAAAAATAATAAATAAAATAAAATATATTTTTTAAAAGACTGTCTTTCTCAATCTTTCATTTCTGTCTACCCTGCATTGCCTTTTACCTCATAAAGCCTCTCCTGTCCTAGTGGCTGTGTGAGGACCAGCAGCTCCAGCTGGGTAACTAGCAGAAATAGAAATCTCTTTCCCGCTGGGCCTGGTGGCACAGGCCTAGTAATCCCATTTACCTGGGCAAGAAGACTGAAAGTTCAAAACCAGCCAGACTACAAGGTGAGTTCAGGGCAGCATGAACAGCTTAGCCAGATCTTGTCCCAAAATAAAAAGCAAAAAATATTAGAGACTTACCTCAGTGATAGAGCATTACCTAGAATCCCCCAGTGAGGGGAGGGGCTGGGGTGTGGCTCAGTGGTAGAGCCCCTGCCTAGAATCCCCCAGTGAGGGGCTGGGATGTGGCTCAGTGGTAGAGCACCTGCCTAGAATCCCCCCCCTCCAGTGAGGGGCTGGGGGCATGACTTCACTTGAACTAGGCCATACATTCAATACCCTGCACTGCCAAAATAACGCACGATATTAGAGCCAGGCATGGTGGCGCACGCCTTTAATCCTAGCACTCGGGAGGCAGAGGCAGGCGGATCTTTGAGAGTTCAAGGCCAGCTTGGTCTACAGAGTGAGTTCCAGGACATCTGGGGCTACAGGGAGACCCTGTCTCGAAAAGACCAAAATAAATAAATAAATAATAATGATATTAGAAAAGCAAACTCTGGGCTGGAGTGATGGCTCAGCGGTTAAGAGCACCAACTGCTCTTGTAGAGGACCAGGGTTTGATTCCCAGCACCCACATGGCGGCTAAGAACTGTCTTTAACTCCAGTTCCAGGGGAATCTGACACCCTCTTCTGACCTCCGTGGCACTGGACGACACGGGTGCACACAACCCACATGCAGACAGTACACTCATACACATTAAAAAAAAGAAAAGCAAACTCCATTCCTGGCAGTAGCAGAGCAGTTCTTGGAGTCTGTCCTCACTAGACTAGGTTCTTTTTTTTTTTTTTTTTTTTTTTTTTTTTTTTTTGAGATAGGGTCTCCTTATAGCCCCAGCCTCTGTAGACCAGGCTGGCTTTGAACTCACAAAGATCTGCCTGCCTCTGCCTCCCGAGTACTAGGATTAAAGGTCTGTGTCACCACACCCGGCAGTTGGGTCATTTATCTTTCCTGAACTAATAATCACAGTGGCCAAGGAAATCATTTCAAGGATGGGCTTAGTCTGCATCTGTCTCCCTCGCAGGCATTGATAAGGGCAGGGAAGTCAGCCTTACTCAAAGGAAATGGATCGAAAAGGGAAAAAGTGGATCTCCAAAAGAAAATTGGGTTAGAGCTGGGTGTCCTCATGCATGCCTGTAATCCCAGTACTTAGGAGGGCAGAATCAGGCAGATCTCTGTGACATCCCGGCCAGCCTGGTCTACATAGCAAGTTCCAGGCTAGCTGGAACAAGAGGTAAGGGGTCCTGGGGTGAAGTGAGGTGCATTCTTTTTCTTTTTTCTTTTTTTTAATTTATAATTTTTTTATGTGTATTGAGTGTACTGTCTGCATGTAGGTTGGTGCACCCGTGTCGTGCAATGCAGCAGAGGGCATCGGATTCCCCTGGAATTGGAGTTAAAGATGGTTCTTAGCAGCCATGTGGGTGCCGGGGATCGAACCCAGGTCCCCTGCAAGAGCAGTCGGTGCTCTTAACCGCTGAGCCATCTCTCTAGCCCTTATAATTTTATTTTTGTTGTTTATTTATTTATTCGTGTGTGTGTGTGTGTGTGTGTGTGTCTGTGTGATGGTGGTTGGCTTGGCTTTCGGGGTGTTTTTTCGGTATTTTTGAGACTGGGTCTCCCTTTAGTCCCAGCTGGTCTGGAGCTGGCTCTGTAGACCAGGCTGGTCTTGAACTCACAGAGATTCTCCTGCTTCTACCTCCTGAGTGCTGGGATTAAAGGCGTGGGCCCACCACGCCCGCGGTGTGTGATGTTTTTAGAGGTCAGAGAACCACTTTCTGGAGTCGGTTCTCCTCTTCCACCCTGTGCGTCCTAAGGATCGAACTCAGGTCGTCAGACTTGGCAGCGAGCACCTTTACCTGCTGAGTCATCCCGCTGGCCAGAGGGAAAGCACTCTAAAATGAAAGAACAGTCTGTGCAAGAAAGGCCCTCTAAGATGGGACTCGCCCAATAACTCCAAGATCGGTAAAGCCATTGCTGCAGCCGGTATGCCCAAACCTGCATCTGGAATTCTGTCCTGCACCTGTCCCTCACCGTGTCCCCCCACCCAACAGCCCACACATGAACTTCTCTAACCAGCTATCCGTGGTGACTTTGCACGTCTCTCCGGTCATCTCTCTGTTCCCTTTAGAAGTGGGTGTGATTGAGCTAAAACATATTTACTTGACATAAGTTTAATTATTCATCCGCGGGAACCTGAACAACGGAGTTAAAGAGGCCACGGGGTCAGGGTGGAGTGGGGAGGGGTGGACGAGGAGGGGAAGAGGAGGAGGGGTCCAGGGTGGGGTCACACAGTGGAATGAAATGGGGGACGTCAGGGCCTGGAGTTATAGAACCAGGTGGAGCCGAGAATTGGGGTGGAGAGATGTGGGGACTTGGTGCGTAAGGAAGCGGGGACTGAGAGAGGAAACCAGGATGAAAGGTCGGAAGGGGGGCGGTGGAGGGCTAGATGTGGGTAGGGTGAGACAGAGGTGGGGGCTGGGACGCAGGGAACAGAGTGGGTCGGGTGGCTCAGAGGTGTCTGGATGGGAGTTCAGAGCCTGGGGAGGGAAAGGCCAGGAAGTCCTTGGCGAGGGGCGTGGCTGGGGGTGTGTATTACACAGGATTCCCCCTCCCTTGGAGTTCCAAGTCTTCTTCTCTGGTCCCGCCTCCTTCTCGGGAGTAACAGGCATATCGCCCAATCACAGCCGCGGGCCGGGCGTGGAGCAGCCAATGGCGTGGATGGGGCGGAGCTGGGGAGGGGGCTCGCTGGGCCAGGGGAGGGGTCGCAGGGCCTCGGAGGGCTCCGGAGCGGCGACGAGCAAGCCATGGCTTTGGGACTGCAGCGCGTAAGGTAGGGGATGATGGGAGTTAGGGTTGTCCTTGGGGGGGACCCCCTTATCTGTGGACAGCCCAGTCCGGGGACACATCCTCGCTGTAACCTCCACCCTTGAGAATTGCAGGGTGACTGGGATTTCCCCAAAATACCCAGCTGACCCGCCCCCTCTCCCCAAGAACTGCTCTGGGGCTGTGAACTCTGATTTCTGATACCCCCAGGATCACTTCCCCATTTGTCCGGGGTAAAACTCGGAATTGAAGGGGGGGGGGCGTTGACCAGTCGCCTGGCTTCTGAGAGAGGGCCTCCTCCAAGCCCCTATAATTGAGTTGTTCTTGGCTATCAGACCTTTTTGGCTTGATAAGGGAACCCCAGATATAGCCTCAAGATATAGGTAGTCTCCTAACAGTCAAGTTCCTTTAGAAAAGAGCAGAAATGTTTGTGTGGGCCTTTCAAAAAGTAGATGGGTGTGGTGGCTCACGCTTGTAACTTGCGAGGTTGCAGTACGATGGGGAGTTCGAAGTCAGCCTGGGCTACATAGAGATTTTTGCCCCAAGCAACAAAGTACCTTCTTCCCTTTTCAATGACGTGGGAACAAGTTTGAGCCACTTCTCAAGGTCTGGCCCTGTGTCTCATTCATCTGCCCCCACCCAGTCTCTGTAACTGAGGGAGGAAGGCCCCACCCAAGCCTTATTTGGGAGACAGTCTACGGAGAGGTGCGGGTCATGGGCCAGAGTCAGCGTTGTCCCAGTGGCCACAAACTCGTGGGGGTCATCCTGGGCAGAGGCGGGTTCTGTGTTCACCTTGCAACAGGTGCGGAGCCTGCGGGACCGAAACCTGTGCATCCCATCCAGCCTAGGTTTGCATGGGACTCCAAAAACATGCCTCAAGTCCTTAGCTTTCCCTGTTCAAATTGGGGTATCCCCAAAGGCGTCCAGCCCATCCCTACTCCCCGGCTTCTCAGGTCTGATTGGTTGCTTCCACACCCCTGTTTTTACTCATAACCCATCCCAGGCTCCCCTTCTCCTGTTTTATCCCAATCCCTGGCTCTGGGCCCACCAGGGAACTCCATCCACACCCCCTTGTGGACCAGCCATGGCACCGCCCTTGGACAGCGCCCATTTCTGGCTATGTGAGAGGCCCTTTCTCAGTTGAGCTGGGGTGACCCCCCTTGGTCACCTAAGTCCAGCCCTTTCCTGTGGTGTCATCCCACGCCGCCTGCGCACGCCCACTTAGAGCGAGCTTGCACCCACCTCCCAGGCTGAGCTCCAGGCCTCTCCTGGACCCCTAGGATGGCACTCTGTCAAAGGGGGCTTGGGTGATGGTGAGTGGCTACCTGCTACCTGCGGCACCATGCCCCCCCTTCCTCCTAGCTCCCAGACTCCAGCCACCCAACCCCTTGAAACATGGGAGGGGTCGCTGCCATGAGTAACCCCCCCCAGAAGCGGGGCTTCCCCCAAAGATGGAGCTTGGATGTCTGGCATCCCGGCGAATGACCAAATGACCAGCCAAATGATCAGAGACTCCCCTGACCATCAATCCATACCTTGCCCCAGCCTCTCAGGCCACCTCCAGCCAATGTCAAAAGATGTCTCTGCCCAGATAAAAATCTAAGCCTCCCCTGCACCCCAAATTCTCTACAGTGTTTGCAAGCCCCCCCCCAGTACCTAGCTGTGAATCAGAGAAGCCAGGAAGTAGCCCCAAATGTAAGGGGGGGGGCTCTCTAATTTCCCAAGTTTTTCAGAGTGTAGACAAGGGAAGAGATGCATGGGGTCCTCTCTTGGCTAAAGAGGCACTGGGCCCCAACCCCCCCTTCCCAGGCCTCACCCTGGGGCCTCCTGGCTCCACCCTATGTTCTCGGCTAGAACCAGAAGAAGGGTGGCAAGGTTCCAGCCGCACGTCCCAAGCTGGGCACACTGCCAAGGGGTTGGACCAGGGCTCGGCACTGGGCCAGCTAGGGAACTCCGAGGAAGCAGCAAGGGACCAGATGCAGGCACTAAGGACACCAGGCAAAGAGGGGCAGGGCAAGGGGTCCCTTGATGGTGGGCACACCACCCTGAGGCCTGGCATTTAAGAACACAGGCTCCAAAGTCAGGGTTCAAATCCCAGTGCTCCCACTTCCCGTCTGTGTGGCCTTGTCGCTCTTGTCTTTCTGGGACCCAACTTCAAATCCTGGATAACAGAGTCAGAGTGCTCCCAGTGAGGAAACAGAAGTGGGGGTGGGGTGGACACCCGATAGGGGTGCAGTAAACTGAATTCTTGTGCAAAGGTAAACAGACCTGGCGCTCCTGGGAAACATGTGAGGTATCTGTCAGGCCAATTCCATTGACTGTCAGAGACTGCTCCTCAGCAGGAAGGTAATCATGGATGCTAGGTGGGTGTACAGTAGGATTAATTTAGAAACCTTGGAGCAGAGGAGAGGCGGGCATGCATAGATGAGGGTATGGGGATTACCAGCTGGGGTACACAGGCCGGGGGGGGGCACATTGCTCTGAGCCTGTTTCTCACTGAGGCAGGGTCTCAGGCTGACCTGGAACTGCACAAGGATGACTTTGAACTCCTGACCCTCCTGCACCGTCTCCCAGGCACTGGAATTACAGGCATGCCTCACCACACCTTGTTGATGTGGTACTGTGTACTGATAGGCAAGCACTCTACCAACTGAGCATCTCACTGTGTAGTACCCCTGCTGGCCTGAAACTGCTACATAGACCAGGCTGGTCTTGAACTCACAGAGATCTGCTTGCCTCTGCCTCCCGAGTGCTGGGATTAAAGGCATGCTCTACCACACCTGGCGGAATTTCTGTATTTTAAAAGGGGGATCACTTCCTCTAGGTAAGGATACACCCACGTTGCTTGAGTAATGTGCATGCAATTAAACACTCATAACCACACACATGTACTTGGACACCCACAGACTCCCAGGTTACTCCAGGGTACAAGAGACTGGAGCCCTTCATTCCTGGCACTAACCAATGGCTAACCCATGCTTTCTAAGCCCTTGACATATTAACTCATTTAATATTAAAAGTACGGTAGGAATGGATCATGATGCAGGATGATGCAGGCCTGTGACCTTAGCACTTAGGAGGAAGGCTGAGGCAGGAGGAGTCCGAGTTTCAGGTCAGCCTGGGCTACACAGTGAGACTGTCTCTCCAACTCCGGCTCCCCCACCCCCCAATAAACCCCAAACAAAAAACCACCCTAAGAAGAGATAGGTGCTGTTACTATACCCAGGGAGGCAAGCAACTTGCCCAAAGTCACATAACTAATGAGCACTGCTGTCAGAATCGGAGCCTGACTGAGGCTGCCACCCAGAACTCTGATCAGCAGGGCCAGGAAGCCAGAGATGGAGGACTCTACTTCCCGTCAGAACATCCGGAGAACAGGCTGAGGGGGGAAGGAGGGTCCCTCTCCAGCCACCAGCTGGCCTCGTCTACGGAGGAAGCAACCCAGGCACACTAAATCGGCACTGGGGAGTAGGATTACAGGGCTCAGCGGCCTGGGAGGTGGGACTCCGGCCTCACTCCCATCCTGTTCCCCTACCCACCCCCTGTTCCCTCAGTAGCAGGGCCCCCGGCTTGGTGAGGACCGCCTACCCCCACCCTCTGGGCAGGAAGACAAACAGGGCTGGGACAGTACAGTACAGGACGGAATGTCCTCTGGGCAGGCAGGACTGAGGCCCCTGCCCCCACCAGCCAAGAGGGAGGGGATGGGGGCGCCCCCTTAAATCCTCCGCCGGGCCAGCCTGCCCCCTTCCAGGCCTCTTACTCTCTTGTATTAAAGGCTTCCCCCTCCTCCCTTTTGCAGGAAGACTGGAAAAGTTTTGTAACCGTCCACTCCTAGAAGAGGCTCACTGCTCTCCGGAGTTTAGGAGAGAGCAGCCTCCCTTTCCAGAGTCCGTGTCCCTGGGGGAGGATTCTATAATGAGTTTATTTTCAAAAGCCAGGGGGCTTTAGGACCCCACAGAACAGCTCAGCCAGGTACAGGCTGTGTTGACCTCTTGGATAAAAGACTTCGCTCACAAGCTTCAGTTCCCCTTTGTAAAGGGGACATTTTTAAAATACCACCCCCCACACACACACACAATTGGGGCCAGGCATGCATGGTGACATGTATGTACACTTGTAATCCTTGCACTAAGGAGGTAGAAACAGGAGGATCTGCAGTCCAAAGTCTTATTTGGCTACATTGTGTGTTTGAGGCCAGCCTGGGCTACATGAGATTCTGTCTCAAAAGTCTGCCTGTGCTCCCCTGAGGATGAGTGCCCACACACATCACACATGTGATGTATACACACAGGAGATTATGATTGTTAGCAATTTTACAAACATAAATAAAACAAGATGCAATATAACTTAATTTTTAAAATTTTATTAAAAAACAGACATATGAGCCAGGTGTGGTGGCACATACCTATAATCTCAGCCCTTGGCAAGTAGAGGCAGGAAGATCGGGAGTTCAGAGAAGCCTGGGCTAAATAGTGAGCTCTAGGCCTGTCTCGTTACCTATAAATATTTTATATTTATATTTAAATACACACACATGTATATATATATATTTATTTTATTTTATTATTATTTTTTTTTTTTTTTGTCTTTTTGAGACAGGGTCTCCCAGTAGCTCTGGCTGTCCTGGAACTCACTCTGTAGACCAGGCTGGCCTTGAACTCACAGACATCTGCCTCCCTCTGCCTCCCTCGTGCTAGGATTAAAGGCGTGCGCCACAACGCCTGGCTTTTTTTTTTTTTTTAGCAGCCCTTGAACTCCTGATCCTCTGTCTGGGCTCCACCTCCCAAGTGCTGGCTTTATAGGCACGGCCACCATGCCCAGACCCTTGGTTATGAATGGTGTATGAATGTACTGTCTGCATGCAGATCTGTGCACCCGTGTCGTGCAATGCTGCGGAGGTCAGAAGAGGGTGTCGGGTTCCCCCGGAACTGGAGTTAAAGACGGTTCTCAGCTGCCCTGTGGGTGCTGGGGATCGAACCCCAGTCCTCTGCAAGAGCAGTCCGGAGCTCTTAACCGCTAGGCCATCTCTCCAGCCCCTTCATTCCATAGCCCAGACTGGTGGAGCTCACTTCGTAGACCAGGCCAGCCTCCATCTCACAGAGATCCACTTGACTCTGGAGTCTGAAAATGAAGACAGGGACAGGAATGAGATGAACAAAAACCTGGGGCCATGAGGACAGAAAATATTAGAGCTGAGTCTGGGGAGATGGCTCAGTAGTTAAAAGCACTGGCTGCTCTTGCAGAGGACCTGGGGGATCCCAGCACCCACATGGTGGCTCACAACAGTCTGTTAACTCCAGTTCGAGGGGATCCAGTGCCCTCTTCTGGTCTTTTCAGGCATTGCACGACACCGGTGCACTTTAGGTACATGCAAGCAAAAGACTCATACACATAAAATAGAAATAAATAAACATAAATAAATAAGGGGCTGGAGAGATGGCCTAGCGGTTAAGAGCGCCGACCGCTCTTACAGAGGACCCGGGTTCGATCCCCAGCACCCACATGGCGGCTGAGAACCGTCTGAAACTCCAATTCCAGGAGAACTCCAGTTCCAGGGGAATCCGAGACCCGCTTCTGACCTCCGCGGCATTGCACGACACGAGTGCACAAACCTGCATGCAGACAGTACATTCATACACATACAGAACTAAATAAAATTAATAAAAAAATTTAAAAAAATAAATAAATAAATAAAAATTAAAGGAAAAAATTGTGAGCATAAGCTCAGTGTTCACATCTTGACTTCCAAATATCTGGCAAGCGCCACACCTCTCGGCACCTCAGCTTGCTTTTCTGACCAGAGTGGGTGCTATTATATACTATTATGAACCCCCTTCTCTGGTTGTCTGAGCTTTTGAGTGGGCTTGACACTTGGCACTGGAATTGACATACTAATAAAATGAATAAATGATAGATATTAATATTTTTTGTCAAAGTTCTCACATAGACACACACCAACCCCGCTGGGAAAAATCAAGCATTTGAAGTGGATTAAAGTACAGTGGTGGATTAAAGTGCTGGGCGAGGGTGGGTTAGCTGTGTCACCCTGGTGGGGCCCTACCCCTCTGAGGGCCCCTTTGGGGTGACGTTAGACTTTGAGATATCTGTGTTCCAAGCCTGTGACGGCTGAGGAGGGAAACGCTCTGGGAGGCCGAAGGGCAAAGGAGCCTGAGAGGCCGCAGGCTCTCCATGCCCCATCCCTTCTCTGAACTTGGGCCAGCTCCTCCAGCCCCCTCCCACCGAGAGGCCTCCCAGTCCCCCGGGCATCCCCTAGCTCGGGAATCAGGCTGCAGATAAGTCAGAGAGGAAACAGAACCTGAGGCCCACAGCCAGGGACAGATGCAAAGAGCAATCGGCTGCAAGGAGGGCATCATGGACTGGCACCCGGACAGGTAAACTCTGGGGCAAGAAGGGGCCCCAGCGGATAAGCCTCCTGGACATAGAAGCCAAGTGGAAGTGTCCCACGCAGGGTCTGTCCCGTGTGATTTCCTCTTCTGAACGCCCCCCTGCGTCCACAGGTCAAGCACCGAGCTGCGGAAGGAGAAGTCCCGCGATGCGGCGCGCAGCCGGCGCAGCCAGGAGACCGAGGTGCTGTACCAGCTGGCGCACACACTGCCCTTCGCGCGCGGGGTCAGCGCGCACCTGGACAAGGCCTCCATCATGCGCCTGACCATCAGCTACCTGCGCATGCACCGCCTGTGCGCCGCAGGTGAGCCCCTCCCTCGGGAAGATTCCCCCCACCCCACCCTCACCCCCGCCCCCACACTCCTGACCCAGGACTCAAGCCCAGGGGGGCAGTCTTTGCTCTTGAGTCCCGGAATTCATTCTGAGCGAGCCCCGCCCCTCAAGTGCTGGGCCAATCGGACCCCAGTGTTCAGGAAAGCTCCTCCCCCTGGCCATCTAGCTTTTGTGAGACCCCGCCCCTAGGACTTAAGTGCACCCAAGGAAGTCCTAGAATTATTATTTTTTTACTTATTTCTTTTATGTGTACTGCGTGCAGATCTGTGCACCCGTGTTGTGCAATGCGCGGAGCTCAGAAGAGGGCGTCGGATTCCCCTGGGACTGGAGTCAAAGACGGTTCTCAGCCGCCATGTGGGTGCTGGGGATTGAACCCGAGTCCTCTTCAAGAGCAGTCGGCGCTCTTAACCATTAGGCCATCTCTCCAGCCCCAGCCCCCTAGAATTCTTAAGTGAGACTAGCTCCTTTAGCTCCTACAGGGGGTGTCTTTAACCTGTAGGCTTGGTCCCTGAGGACATGCTAGGTTCTACCTCCATATTTATGTGCTTATTTTTAGCTATGCTGGAATTGAACCTAGATCTCAGAGGGATGCTACCCAAGGACTCAACCATTAAGCCACACCCATAACCACTCACTGTGTGAATTCTAAACACCCGCTCTACTAATGAGCCAAACTCCCAGCCCCTCACTGGAGGATTGAGGCGGGTACTCTACCACCAAACCATACCCCAGCCCCTCACTGGGGGACTCTAGGCAGGGGCTCTACCACTGAGCCACACCCCAGCCCCTCACTGGGGGACTCTAGGCATGGGCTCTACCACTGAGCCAAACCCCAGCCCCTCACTGGGGGACTCTAGGCAGGGGCTCTGCCACTGAGCCATGCCCCAGCCCCTCACTGGGGGATTCTAGGCAGGGGCTCTACCACTGAGCCACACCCCAGCCCCTCACTGGGGGACTCTAGGCAGGGGCTCTACCACTGAGCCATGCCCCAGCCCCTCACTGGGGATTCTAGGCAGGTGCTCTACCACTGAGCCACACCCCAGCCTTCTTTTATTTTCCGTTTTAATCCAGATCTCACTAAGTTGCCCAGGCTGGTAACTTGTTTGATAAACCAGGCAGGACTTGAGTTTTCCATCCTCCTGCCTCAGCTTCACATGGAGCTAGCTCGTTCTGTCCCTTTATGATAAGTACTCCCCAGAGTCTCTACGAAGCCCATTTTCTTTATGGTTTTTTTTTTTTTTTTTGAGACAGGGTCTCCCTGTAGCCCCAGCTGGCTTGGAACTCACTAAGTAGACCAGGCTGGCCTTGAACTCACAGAGATCCTCCTGCCTCCACCTCTTGAGTGCTGGAATTAAAGGCACTTACTACCACACCCAGCTAGGAATTTGAAGTTTTCATTATGAGGCCCTGCCCATTAAACTCCCTTGCCCTCATAGAATTCTGCAGGGAGACTTTGCCCTTTTAAAATTCTGTCAGTTGTGCTGGGCGTGGTGGTGCACTCCTTTGATCCCAGAGGCGGGTAGATCTCTGAGTTCAAAGTCAGCCTGGTCTACAGAGTGAGTTCCAGGCCAGCTGGGGCCACAGGGAGACCCTGTCCCAAAAACACCAAAAATAAATAAATAAATAAATAAATAAATAAATAAATAAAAATAAATAAGTAAAAATCTGTCAGTTGGCCTCTGACCTTCATATGCACACTTACACACGCGCAGGTGCACACAGTTAGGCATGCATACACACACACACACACACACACACACACACTAAATAGTAATAGAATCCTGTCTTCTGGGATTCCCTGCTGCATTTATTTATTATTTATTCATTTATTCATTTATTTATTTATTTTTAATTCTGCCTATCTCAAAGGCTGTACCCTCCCCCAAGAATTCTAGGAAATCTGTCCACAACTCTAGAATTCCAACTGCCCCCAGGATCCTTGAATTTCCACATCTGAGTGTTCAGTCTTAGAATCTTGTGAGAATACTCCCCGACCCCAGGCACGATCCTGGTTCCAAAGCTTGGTGGTCCTGCCTCCCACCTCTTGGCTCCAAGTCCCTAGGCTGTGTGCCCCCTCATCTGAGCATTTCTTTTTTTTAAAATGCTTTTATTGATGTTTCGTGTATTTCAGATATCATTTCTCAGTTCACTTTAGACAGGTTCCCCTTTCCCTTCCCCTCTCATCGGAGCATTTCTACTAGTCCCTCTGAGTGAGGAAAGATGGAGGGAGGCCAGCCAGGGTGGGTCAGGGACTGACCCCAGCTGGCCTCTCTCCCCCCACCTGGGTCCCAGGGGACTGGAACCAGGAGGGGACAGGGGGAGAGCCACTGGACGCCTGCTACCTGAAGGCCCTCGAAGGCTTCGTCATGGTGCTCACCACCGAGGGAGACATGGCTTACCTGTCGGAAAATGTCAGCAAGCACCTGGGCCTCAGTCAGGTGAGCTGCCTGCTCTGTGCCTGGGCCCTGCTGGTGATGCTGGGGGATGGGGAGGGCTGCAGTCACCCGCACAACCTTAGCTCTGTGCCTTTATGAGACTCCCAGCACGGGGGTGGGGTGTCACCATACAGCAAGACACAGGGTGGTCAGAGCTGAGAAGGGATGACCTAGCGATATAGGAAATGGGGAGCAGGCAATGTGAACCAACCTAGGAGGAGATGAATTTGTGGGCTTCTTGGAGAAGGAATATCTGAGTTGAAACCTGAATAATTTAGCCAGGCACAAGGATATGAGAACTGGGGGACACTAGTGAAGACTGGGAAATGTATGCGGGTAGCCTGACCAGATGTGCCCAGAGGTGAAATAAAGTGGAGAATTTGGGAGAAATTACAAAGCCCATCAATGGATAGGGTACAATGGAAAAAGCTGGAGTTGGGGGGAGGGACACAAACATCAGAGAGGACAACAGGGACTAGATAATGTATGTCCAAATTAAGCTTGTCTTTAGGGCACTGGAGAGTCATAGAAGGGTATGAAGCAGGGAGAGGTTGTGCTAAAAGGTAGACTCATACGTTTTAGAATGGGAATAGAGTTGATGGACAGGGAGAGGATACAAATCTCAGGTGGAAGGGGGGAAGCCGGACACCTAGAACTAAAAAAGAAGACATGGGGCTGGAGAGATGGCCTAGCGGTTAAGAGCACCGACCACTCTTGCAGAGGACCGGGGTTCGATCCCCAGCACCCACATGGCGGTCGAGAACCGTCTGAAACTCCAATTCCTGTAGAACTCCAGTTCCAGGGGAATCCAACACCCTCATCTGACCTCCGCGGCATTGCACAACACAGGTGCACAAACCTGCATGCAGACAGTACATTCAAACACATAAAGAAATAAATGAAATTAATTAAAAAATAAATAAAAATAAAAAAGACATATTAGAAACAGAACTAATTTTTTTTTTTTTTGGTCTTTTCGAGATAGGGTCTCCCTGTAGTCCCAGCTGTCCTGGAACTCTCTCTGTAGACCAGGCTGGCCTTGAACTCACAAAGATCCACCTGTCTCTGCCTTCCAAGTGCTAGGATTAAAGGCTTGCACCACTATGCCCAGCAGAAACAGAACTAATTTTAATTCATCCTTAGAGAAAGCTCTGTGTGAGATAATTCCCATTTTTTTCTTTCTCTTTTACATAAATGGCTGTGTATTTGACCTTGGTTCCTAGTCCTTTTACATAAATGGCTGTGTATTTGACCTTGGTTCCTAGTATATTTGACCTTCGTTCCTAGTCCTTTTACATAAATGGCTGTGTATTTGACCTTGGTTCCTGGTCCTTTTACATAAATGGCTGTGTATTTGACCTTGGTTCCTAGTCTTTTTACATAAATGGCTGTGTATTTGACCTTGGTTCCTGGTCCTTTTACATAAATGGCTGTGTATTTGACCTTGGTTCCTGGTCCTTTTACATAAATGGCTGTGTATTTGACCTTGGTTCCTGGTCCTTTTACATAAATGGCTGTGTATTTGACCTTGGTTCCTGGTCCTTTTACATAAATGGCTGTGTATTTGACCTTGGTTCCTGGTCCTTTTACATAAATGGCTGTGTATTTGACCTTGGTTCCTGGTCCTTTTACATAAATGGCTGTGTATTTGACCTTGGTTCCTGGTCCTTTTACATAAATGGCTGTGTATTTGACCTTGGTTCCTGGTCCTTTTACATAAATGGCTGTGTATTTGACCTTGGTTCCTGGTCCTTTTACATAAATGGCTGTGTATTTGACCTTGGTTCCTGGTCCTTTTACATAAATGGCTGTGTATTTGACCTTGGTTCCTGGTCCTTTTACATAAATGGCTGTGTATTTGACCTTGGTTCCTGGTCCTTTTACATAAATGGCTGTGTATTTGACCTTGGTTCCTGGTCCTTTTACATAAATGGCTGTGTATTTGACCTTGGTTCCTAGTATTTTTGACCTTGGTTCCTGGTCCTTTTACATAAATGGCTGTGTATTTGACCTTGGTTCCTGGTCCTTTTACATAAATGGCTGTGTATTTGACCTTGGTTCCTAGTATTTTTGACCTTGGTTCCTGGTCCTTTTACATAAATGGCTGTGTATTTGACCTTGGTTCCTGGTCCTTTTACATAAATGGCTGTGTATTTGACCTTGGTTCCTAGTATTTTTGACCTTGGTTCCTGGTCCCTGCCACATCACCCCACTCCTGATCCCAATTTTTTCGTGAGTGTCACCCTGACAATTTTTTTTTTTGTCTTTTTGAGACAGGGTCTCCCTGTATCCCTAGCTGGCCTTGGAACTCACAAGAATCCTCCTGCCTCTGCCTCCCACGCGCTGGGATTAAAGGTGTGCTCCGCCATGCCCAGCTCACTTAGATAAGTTACTGTTCTCAAGTTCCAAGTTAGGGAGTGACAGAGCCAGAGTGCAAACCTAGTTAACAAGGGGTCCTGTTGGAGGATTAATGTGTTGTCCAGACACCATTGGACTTGAAGCCACTGTGGGTGCCCTTTCGTTTGTGTCACCTCTGGCCAGTATCAGTCTCACTTACTAAACCAAAGCAAATATCAAAATCTGTGGTCTGCCTGACAGGCGTGACTCACTTCAGGGCCTTTGCATCTGTCCCCTGTTTTTATTTTTTATTCATTTATTTATTTTTTGGTATTTTGAAATGGTGTTTCCTGTAGTCCCAGCTGGCCTGGAGCTTGCTCTGTAGAGATCCACCCGCTTCTGCCTCCCCTCCCGAGTGCTGGGATCAAAGGTGTTGTGCCACCACGCCTTGTTATTTTTTAAATATATTTCATTTTATTTTATTCATGTGTGCTTGAGTGTATATGTGTGTGCCACGTGTGTGCAGGTGCCCTCGGAGGCCAGAAGAGGGTGCCATATCTCCTGGAACTAGAATTGCAGATGGTTGTGAGCTGATGAGGACATTGGGAGCTAAACCCCTCTAATCCTCTGCAAGAGCTCTTAACCACTGAGCCATCTCTCCATCCCTTGTTTTAATTAAAATTTTTTTATTTATTATTATTTTTACTTAATTTTATTTTATGTGTATGAGTGTATGTATGTAAGTGTACCCATGTCATGCAATGCCCATGGAGGCCAGAGGATGATGTTAGAGCCCCTGCACCTGGAATTACGGACAGTTGTTAGTCATTATGTGGGTTCTGGGAACTGAACCCAGGTCCTCTGTAAGAGCAGCATGCTCTTAACCACTGAGCCATCTTTCCATCCCTCTTTTTAAAATTTTTGACACAGGGTCTCACTTTGTAGCTCTGGATGGCCTGGAACTCACTATGTAGACCAGGTCAGCCTCAAACTCACAGAGATTCACCTGTCTCTGGCTCCCAGCGCTGTCTATGTGACTCTTGTACTTTTTAATTTTTTTTTTTTGTATGTGTATGAGTGTACTGTCTGCATGCAGGTTTGTGCACCCGTGTCGTGCAATGCTGCGGAATTCAGAAGAGGGTGTCGGATTCCCCTGGAACTGGAGTTCTCCTGGTATTGGGGTTTCAGACGGTTCTCAGCCGCCATGTGGGTGCTGGGGATCGAACCTGGGTCCTCCGTAAGAGCGGTCGGCGCTCTTAACCGCTAGGCCATCTCTCCAGCCCCGTGACTCTTGTTCTTTAGAATGTTGTCACTCTATAGTGCCACAAGGTCACTTCGCTTCCTTTGTTGAGCTGCTTTTATTTTCTTTCACCTTTGAGACTGGGTCTCATGTTAGCTCAGGCTGACCTCAAGCTTACTATGTACCCAAGGATGACCCTGAACTTCTGTGAACTGTTCCACCTGTCTCCACCTCCACATTTCTGGGATTACAGACTTATGCAGTACCTGGTATTGAACCCATCTCCAGCCCAACCNTTTTTTGGTCTTTTTGAGACAGGGTCTCCCTGTAGCCCCAGCTGTCCTGGAACTTACTCTGTAGACCAGGCTGGCCTTGAACTCACAAAGATCCGCCTGCCTCTGCCTCCCAAGTGCTAGGTCTTTCTGTCTTTTTGAAACAGGGTCTCCCAGTAGCCCCAGCTGGCTGGCCTGGAACTCACTCTGTAGACCAGGCTGGCCTTGAACTCACAGACATCTGCCTGCTTCTGCCTCCTTCCTGAGTGCTGGGATTAAAGGTGTGCACCACAACACCCAGCCCAACATTTCTTTAAAATGTCACTTCCCCAAAGTAAAACTATCCAGGGCCACTGGCTTTAAAATAGCATCTCATGGGCTGGAGAGATGGCCTAGCGGTTAAGAGCGCCGACCGCTCTTACAGAGGACCCAAGTTTGATCCCCAGCACCCACATGGTGGCCGAGAACCGTCTGAAACTCCAATTCCAGGAGAACTCCAGTTCCAGGGGAATCCGACACCCTCTTCTGACCTTCGCAGCATTGCACAATACGGGTGCACAGACTTGCATGCAGACAGTACATTCATACACATACAGAAATAAATAAAATTAATAAAAAAAATTAAAAAAAAAATAAAATAGCACCTCATTATAACGAGACCATGCTGAGATGGCACATACAGATAGGCTCTGGAAATCGTCTGTGATCTGTCCCCATCATTTAGATGAGATCCTGTCAAGTAGAAGGTGCTGCATAAATGATTGTTGAATGTATACATGAATGAATGAGGAGGCTGGTGAAGCCACCCAGATTCAGGCCAGGGGTCTGCTAAGTGTGTCTTCCCTCCTTCACACACTGTCCCTCCCCCACAGCTGGAACTCATCGGACACAATATCTTTGATTTCATCCATCCGTGCGATCAAGAAGAACTTCAGGATGCGCTGACCCCTAGACCGAGTGAGCCCTTCAAGTTCTGAGTCCACCTTACAGGATAAGAAACTAAGGCTCATCTTCCCCCCACCCCCCAAACCCCAGAACACCTGGATAAAAAAAAGTGATGGAACAATTGTCTTTGCCCTGGGGTGGGGTTGGGGGGGGTCCTGCCCTTGTTCCAGGAATCAGGTGACTTTGGGGAGGAAGCTAGAGAAATTTTAAGATTTTATTTTTATTTTATTATGCGTGTGTGTGCAGTACCCTCAGCGGCCAGAAGAGGGCACCAGATCCCTGGAGTTACCTGTAGTTGTGAGCTGCCTGATGTGGGCGCTGGGATCCTAACTCAGGTCTTCTGAAAAAGTAGTATATATATTTTTTTTTTTTTTGGTCTTTTCAAGACAGGGTCTCCCTGTAGCCCCAGCTACAGCTGTCCTGGAACTCTGTAGAGCAGGCTGGCCTTGAACTCACAAAGACCAGCCTGCCTCTGCCTCCCAAGTGCTAGGATTAAAGGCATGCACCACCACGTCCGGCAGCAGTATATATTCTTAACTGTTGAGCCATCTCATCTCGGAGGCTGAGGAGACTTGCTTTAGTGACCTGTCCCCACTGGGTGCCTCCCCAGGCCTGTCCAAGAAGAAGCTGGAGGTCCCAACGGAACGCCACTTTTCCTTGCGCATGAAGAGCACACTCACCAGCAGGGGGCGGACGCTCAACCTCAAAGCTGCCACCTGGAAGGTGAGTGGGCCCTGCCTGGGTGAGCCTGGTCCCTGAAGGTCTAACTTTCTGTTGGAGTTGGGTCTCCCAGGCTCAGAAACTCATGGAGCTTCTTCACAGGGGTCTAGTAGGGCTGGCCGTAGGGCATCTAGGAGATTGAGTGCCCCTGGGTCAGGGAGTTCTCAGCCCCTTGACTTGGAGTTTCCAAGTCTCCTGGGTCTTCAGAGCGCTCCATGTTGACTTTCAAGAGCCACCAGTGATCTTTTCTCCCCTGTTTTCTGTGGCGCTCATTGCTAAGCCTGCCAGCCCAGTGGGCCGCCCCGTGATAGATGCTTACACCGCCCCCACTATGCCCAAAGGTGCTGCGGTGCTCTGGACATTTGAGGGCCTACAAGCCCCCAGAACAGACTTCCCCTGCAGGGAGCCCTCATTTGGAGCCTCCCCTGCAATGCCTGGTGCTCATCTGTGAAGCCATCCCCCATCCCGCCAGTCTGGAGCCCCCTCTGGGAAGGGGGGCCTTCCTCAGCCGCCACAGCCTGGACATGAAGTTCACATACTGTGATGACAGGTGAGTGGCAGGCACCACGCTCATCTCCTTCATGCTTTCTGTCCAAATCAATCCTAAAATCTTAATATCCCTCCCCTCCCCTTCCCTCCCCTTCCTTCCCCTCCCCTCCCCTCTCCTCCTCTCTGTATCTGTATCTTTCTGGGTTTCCCTGTAGCACCAGCTGTCCTGGAACTTGCTCTGTAGACCAGACTGGCCTTGAACTCACAAAGATCTGCCTGCCTCTGCCTCCTGAGTGCTAGGATTAGAGGTGTGCGCCACCACGCCCAGCTCTCTTCCTTCTTTTCACAGTGTGTTTCTCCTGGTTCTTTCATAAATCCTGTATTTTCTTTTTCTCTGCCTTTTCTTTTTCCAGTCTCCCACTACATATGAATTTATTTTTTCATCCATTTGTTTCCTTATTTATTTTTGTGATATTAAGGAGGGAGGGAATCCAAGGCCTTGTACATGGTAGGCAGGTGCTCTACCACTGAGTAACACCTCAGNCCTTCCTTCCCCTCCCCTCCCCTCTCCTCCTCTCTGTATCTGTATCTTTCTGGGTTTCCCTGTAGCACCAGCTGTCCTGGAACTTGCTCTGTAGACCAGACTGGCCTTGAACTCACAAAGATCTGCCTGCCTCTGCCTCCTGAGTGCTAGGATTAGAGGTGTGCGCCACCACGCCCAGCTCTCTTCCTTCTTTTCACAGTGTGTTTCTCCTGGTTCTTTCATAAATCCTGTATTTTCTTTTTCTCTGCCTTTTCTTTTTCCAGTCTCCCACTACATATGAATTTATTTTTTCATCCATTTGTTTCCTTATTTATTTTTGTGATATTAAGGAGGGAGGGAATCCAAGGCCTTGTACATGGTAGGCAGGTGCTCTACCACTGAGTAACACCTCAGCCCCTCACTGGGGGAGTCTAGGAAGGGGCTCTACCACTGAGTCACACCCCAGCCCCTCACTGGGGGATTCTAGGCAGATGGTCTATCACTGAGCCATGCCCCAGTCCCTCATTGGGGGATTCTAGGCAGGGGCTGTACCACTGAGTCAAACCTCAGCCCCTCACTGGGGGATTCTAGGCAGGGCTCTACCACTGAGTCACACCTTAGCCCCTCACTGGAGGAGTCTAGGCAGGGGCTCTACCACTGAGCCACACCCCAGCCCCTCACTGGGGGATTCTAGGTAGGTGCCCTACCACTGAGCCACACCCCAGCCCCTCACTGGGGGATTCTAGGCAGGTGCTCTACCACTGAGCCACACCCCAGCCCCTCACTGGGGGATCTAGGCAGGTGCTCTACTACTGAGCCACACCCCAGCCCCTCACTGGGGGATTCTAAGCAGGTGCTCTACCGCTGAGCCACACCCGAACCCCTCACTGGAGGATGCTAGATAGGTGCTCTACCACTGAGTAACACCTCAGCCCCTCACTGGGGGATTCTAGGCAGGGCTCTACCACTGAGTCACACCTCAGCCCCTCACTGGGGGAGTCTAGGCAGAGACTCTATCACTGAGCCACTCCCCAGTCCCTCACTGGGGGATTCTAGGCGGGTGCTCTACCACTGAGCCATGCCCCAGTCCCTCACTGGAGGATTCTAGGTGGGTACTCTACTACTGAGCCATGCCCCAGTCCCATACTCGGGGATTCTAGGCAGGTAATCTACCACTGAGACACACCCCAGGCCCTCACTGGGGGATTATAGGCAGGGGCTCTACTACTGAGCCACACCCCAGGCCCTCACTGGGGGATTCTAGGCAGGTGCTCTACTACTGAACCACACCCTAGGCCCTCACTGGGGGATTCTAGGCTGGTGCTCTACCACTGAGTCACACCTCAGCCCCTCACTGGGGGATTCTAGGCAGGAGCTCTACCACTGAGTCACACCCCAGCCCCTCACTGGGGGAGTCTAGGCAGGGGCTCTACCACTGAGCCACACCCCAGCCCCTCACTGGGGGATTCTAGGCAGGAGGTCTACCACTGAGCCACCCCCTGAGCTTCAAACTCACATCTTTCCTCAGTCACCTGAGAGCTGATTACAGGTGTGAGCCACCACAGCTTTTCTCTTTCTTACTCCTCATCCCACTTTCCTTCTCTTACTACCTTGTCTCTCAGAGCTGAATTCGCCTGTGACCCCTGCCCCTTCCGTCTATCTGGGCCTTGACCAGTCTCCCTCTGCCCCACCTCAGGATTGCAGAGGTTGCTGGCTACAGCCCCGATGACCTGATTGGCTGTTCCGCCTATGAGTACATCCACGTGCTGGACTCAGATGCAGTCAGCAGGAGCATCCACACTTGTATGTGACCACCATGTCCCCAGGCTGGAGCCAGCTGCTGCGTTGGTCCCAGTCAACAGCAGCCCCAACTCTCCATCCTCAGTCTCCTGAAGAGAAAGCCCAGGGCCTTGTGGAACTCCCACCTTCCCCTGATCCCCCAACCTCTGGACCTTTGCACAACCCAAAGAAATTTTCTTCTCTGCCACCTCATACCTAATTCCAGTCCCCAGAGCTTTCTGCCCCAGGTGTTCCTGCTGTGCCCCTGATCCCTACCCACCCCTCTCCCCAGTGCTGAGCAAGGGCCAGGCAGTAACGGGGCAGTATCGTTTCCTGGCCCGGACCGGAGGCTACTTGTGGACCCAGACCCAGGCCACAGTGGTATCGGGGGGCCGGGGCCCCCAGTCAGAGAGTATCATCTGTGTCCACTTCCTGATCAGGTGAGTGGGGGGATGCAGAGTGACTTCGTAGATGCAGATAGACCATGTGCGTGGACAGGTGTGCGTGTGTGTGTGTGTGTGTGTGTGTGTGTGTGTGTGTGCTGTGCATAGGCATACATGTGTATTGTGTGTGTATGAGGAAATATGTATGTGTACATTTGCATGCACTTGTGTATACTGTTGTGGAAGACTTTTTGCAATTTTTTTTTGCAAGATAGGGGCTCACTATGTAGTCCTAGCTGCCCTGTAACACTATATAGATCAGGCTGGCCTCAGACTCAGAGTACTGGCATGAAAAGCATTATCACCACTCTTAGACATTGTTGGCTTTTTAGACAAAGTCTCATGTAGCCCAGGCTGGCCTCAAACTCACTTTGTTGCCAAGGATGACCTTGAACTTTTTTTTTTTTTGTCTTTTTGAGACAGGGTCTCCCTGTAGCCCCAGCTGTCCTGGAATTCGCTCTGTAGACCAGGCTGGCCTTGAACTCACAAAGATCCACCTGCCTCTGCCTCCCAAGTGCTAGGATTAAAGGCGTGCGCCACCACCGGCAGCCTTTACCTCTTAAGTACTGGGATTCCTGGCAATTCACATCATGCCTGGCTTGTACTGATCATTTACATTGAAAATGGTACGGAGACAGGCGAGACTGTGAATACCTGTAATTCCAGAATTAGGAAGGCTGACAGAGGAATTCAGGGTCAACTTGGGCTAGACAGTGAAGCCCTGTCTCTAAAAACCAAAATAGGTTTGGAAAGATGGCTCAATGGTTAAGCGCACTGACTGCTCTTACAGAGGATCCAGGTTCAGTTCTCAGCACTCGAATGGTGGCTAAGAACCATCTATAACTCCAGTTCCAGGGGACTAGATGCCATCTTCTGACCTCTGTGGGTATTGCACAATATGGGTGCACCTACCTACATGCAAGCAAAACACTCATACACATTAATATTAGGGGCTGGAGAGATAGTTCAGCTGTTAAGAGCTCCGACTGCTCTTGCAGAGGTCCCGGGTTTGATTCCCAGCACCCATATGGGGGCTATGAACCGTCTTTAACTCCAGTTCCAAGGGAATCCGATGCCCTCTTCTGACCTCTGAGGCATTGCGCGACATGGGTGCACCAACCTACATGCAGACAGTACACTCATACACATAAAAAATAATAAAAAATAAAAATAAAAAATAGGGAGGCAGAGGCAAGCAGATCTCTGTGAGTTCAAGGCCAGCCTGATCTACATAACAAGTTTCAGGACAACCAGAGCTACAGGGAGACCCTGTCTCAAAAAGACCAAAATAATAAAATAAATAAAATATTAAAAAACAAAAGAGCTGGGCATGGTGGCACAGGCTTTTAATCTCAGCACTCAGGAAGCTGAGGCAGTGGATATCTATGAGTTCCAGGCCAGCCAGGGCTACCTAGTTGAGACTGTGTCAAATCAATCAATCAATCAATCAATCAATTAATCAATCAACCAATCAATCAGTCAATCAATCAATCAGTCAGTCAGTTGATCAATCTATCAGTGAGGGGGAGGCTTTGTATTTAACATAAGAAATGTAATGGGCCGGGCATGGTGGCACACGCCTTTAATCCCAGCACTTGGGAGGCAGAAGCAGGCAGATCTCTGTGAGTTCAAGGCCAGCCTGCTCTACAAAGTGAGTACCAGGACAGCCAAAGCTACAGGGAGACCCTGTCTCAAAAAAGACCAAAAACAATTAATATACTTACCTGGCAGGGGAGATACCAAGATCACGAAGGTGGTTCTTCCAGGGCGAGGCTCATGCATTGCACTCCGGATGTGCTGACCCCTGCAATTTCCCCAAATGTGGGAAACTCGACTGCATAATTTGTGGTAGTGGGGGACTGCGTTTGTGCTCTCCCCTGTAAAAAAAAAAAAAAAAAAAAGAAATGTAATGGAACCATTGGTCTCTTTTTTGGCTTAAGAAGTTATTTCAGGGGGCTGGAGAGATGGCCTAGCGGTTAAGAGCGCCGACTGCTCTTACAGAGGACCCGGGTTCGATCCCCAGCACCCACATGGCGGCCGAGAGCCGTCTGAAACTCCAATTCCAGGAGAACTCCAGCTCCAGGGGAATCCGAGACCCTCTTCTGACCTCCGCGGCGTTGCACGACATGGGTGCACAGACTTGCATGCAGGCAGTACATTCACACACATACAGAACTAAATAAAATTAATAAAAAAAAAAATTAAAAAAAAAGAAGTTATTTCAGGTATTAATGTTTGCCTACATGTATGTTTGTGCACCATGCATGTGCCTGGTGTCCCCGGAGGCCAGAAGAGGCCATTGAACAGGTGGTTATGAGTTACAGGTGGTTGTGGGTGCTGGGAACCGAACCCAGGACCTCTACAAGAGAAGTAAGTGCTCATAACCACTGAGCCATCTCTCCAGCTCCCCTCTTTCTAATTTTTTTTTTGTCTTTTTGAGACAGGGTCTCCCTGTAGCCCCAGCTGTCTGGGAACTCACTCTGTAGACCAGTCTGGCCTTGAACTCACAAAGATCCGCCTGCCTCTGCCTCCCAAGTGCTAGGATTAAAGGTGTGCGCCACCACGCCCGGCTCCCTCTTTCTAATTTTATTATTTACTATTATTATTGTATATGTGTGTATGTGTGTGCCCGTGTACCATAGCACACATGTGGAAGTCAGAGGACAAGTCTGTTGTCAGTTCTCTCCTTCTACCTTTACGTGTGTGTGGAGGTTTGAACTCACGTCTCCAGGCTTGCGCGGCAAGCTCTGTACCCACTCAGGCAGCCCCACTGCTCCTTTACTTTTTTGAGACAGGATCCCATCTCTGAATACTAGGCTAACCTGGAAATCACTCTGTAGCCCAGGCTTGCCTCACAGTCATGGAAGTCCTCCTATCTCATGCTCCCTGGTCCTGGAGTTACAGACATGTCCCACCAGGTCCAGCCCGATATTTTAGCAATGACTAGTGTTCATTGTAGAATGAATGGACCAAATTTATTTAGCCATGTACCAGCTGCAGGAGTTTGGGCTGTTTCCTCTTTGGGGATGATACAAATAGCTACCGTAAACATTCCCATGTAAGACTATGTAAGACCACACGTTTTCATTTCTCTTGGATAAATATCTAGGAGTGGATTGCATGGGTTATATGGTTTAGTGTATATTTAGCTTTCAACGGAACTGACAAACTGTTGCCCACAGTGAGTCCACAGCCCTCATCAGCAGTACATGAGAATCCAGGTTGTTCCGCATCCTTGCCAACGTGTCATTTACTGTGTAGTATTTTATGTTTTAAAAAAATGTTTTGTTTTTTTTTTTTGGTCTTTTCGAGTCAGGGTCTCCCTGTAGCCCCAGCTGTCCCGGAACTCACTCTGTAGACCAGGCTGGCCTTGAACTCGAAAATATCTGTCTGCCTCTGCCTCCCAAGTGCTAGGATTAAAGGCGTGTGCCACCACGCCCAGCAATATTATTTATTTTTAATTATATATATACAATAAAAATAAATTGCCTGCATGTATGAAAATGCCCCTTATGCGTGCAGTGCATGCAGAGGCCAGAAGAAAGTATCGGTTTCCCTAGAAATGGAATTCCAGAAGTTGTTAGCTGTCATGTGGGTGCTGGGAGCCAAACCTGGGTCCTCTGCAAAAGCGGCAAGTGCTCTTAACCATTGACCCATCTCTCCAGGCCATATTTTTATTTTAATTTTAGTAATTGGAATTCATTGCAGTAGTCAAATCTGGGACAGAACAACTGTCTAGAATCCCCCAGTGAGGGGCTGGGGGTGTGGCTCAGTGGTAGAGCACCTGCCTAGAATCTGCCAGTGAGGGGCTGGTGGTATGGCTCAGTGGTAGAGCACCTGCCTAGAATCCCCCAGTGAGGGGTTGGGAGTGTGGCTCAGTAGTAGAGCACCTGCCTAGAATCCCCCAGTGAGGGGCTGGTGTGTGGCTCAGTGTTAGAGCACCTGCCTAGAATCCCCCAGTGAGGGGCTGGTGGTATGGCTCAGTGGTAGAGCACCTGCCTAGAATCCCCCAGTGAGGGGCTGGGGGTGTGGCTCAGTAGTAGAGCCCCTGCCTAAAATCCCCCAGTGAGGGGCTGGGGGTGTGGCTCAGTGGGAGAGCACCTGCCTAGAATCCCCCAGTGAGGGTCTGGGGTGTGGCTCAGTGGTAGAGCACCTGCCTAGAATCCCCCAGTGAGGGTCTGGGGTGTGGCTCAGTAGTAGAGCACCTGCCTAGAATCCCTCAGTGAGGGGATGGGGATGTGGTTCAGTGGTAGAGCACCTGCCTAGAATCCCCCAGTGAGGGGCTGGGGGTGTGGCTCAGTAGTAGAGCACCTGCCTAGAATCCCCTAGTGAGGGGCTGGGGTGTGGCTCAGTGGTAGAGCCCCTGCCTAGAATCCCCTAGTGAGGGGCTGGGGTGTGGCTCAGTGGTAGAGCCCCTGCCTAGAGTCCCTCAGTGAGGGGCTGGGGGTGTGGCTCAGCAGTAGAGCACCTGCCTAGAATCCCCTAGTGAGGGGCTGGGGGTGTGGCTCAGCAGTAGAGCACCTGCCTAGAATCCCTCAGTGAGGGGCTGGGGGTGTGGCTCAGCAGTAGAGCACCTGCCTAGAATCCCTCAGTGAGGGGCTGGGGGTGTGGCTCAGCAGTAGAGCACTTGCCTAGGATCCCCCAGTGAGGGGCTGGGGGTGTGGCTCAGCAGTAGAGCACTTGCCTAGGATCCCCCAGTGAGGGGCTGGGGGTGTGGCTTGGTAGTAAAGCACTTGTCTAGAATCCACCTGTCTGGAGAGATTCAACCACATGTTTAAGGTCACACAACTCAGAAAGGCGAGCTGGGATTTGAACCCAAGCTGCTGTCTGCCGAGTCTTTGCTGTCAGCCTCTATGTAGTAAAGCTAAGCTGCGAGATGTTTGTAGAGTGAACAAATGAGTGAGCTGCATGTGCCCTGAGTGTTTATATCGGACACCGAGTACACGGAGGCTTTGGTGTGTTCTTTTTCTACATACTTGAGTGTATACAAGCATTTTTCTGTCTGTACCAAGTGTGCATCTGTGCAGTTATGTGTGGTGTGTCTTTCAAGGGGCTGTGGTCAGATCTAAATTGGGATGTCTGCAGGACAGACTTAGTTAGGTTAAGGAGTCATAACTCTCAAAGAGCTGTCCGGAGCTCCAGACCCCCCCTCCCATTTTGCCCTATAGATGCTGATGCTGATGAGAAGCAAATGAACGCATGGTTCTCAACCCCAGACACACCCTCGCAAAGTCAGTTTACCTAGCCAGCATTTGGGTTGTCTCCGAAGCTAGAGACTGCGGGATGGGAAGTGTGGAGGGACACACGGATATATTTATAAACCTGTTCCCTTGAGGATGAAAACAGCTATGAATAGAAGTTTCCTAAATAAATGCTTATTCACAGAAATATAGCTCTATGAATTCTTCATATTTGGAAATATAATAAGGAACAGGCTTTTTTTAGTTTTTTTAAAAAAGTTTTTCTGAAACAGGATCTTATATCCTGGGTTCAATTCCCACCACAGAAAATAAAAAACCAAAGCAATCCATAAATAAATGTCACTACTGGCTGAGTATCTCATATCCTAAATTCTTGGGACCAAAAGCATTTCTGAGGGGCTGAGGTACATGTAGCCCTGGGTTCGATCCCTAGCACAATATAAACCAATACAGACCAGACATGTGGCTGTGAACTCCTATAATCCCAGTGCTCAGGAGGTAGAGACGGGAGGATCGGAAGTTCAAGGTCACCCTCCATCTTGGCTACATAGCAGGTTTGAGGCCAGTGACTCGCCTGGGCTACTTGAGACTTACCTCAAAAACAAACAAACAAAAATCCTGGTAAGAGCTAGGTATGGTGGTGCCTGTCTTTAATCCCAGCACTGGGGAGGCTGAGGCAAGTGGATCTCTGTGAGTTCAAGGCAAGCCTGGTCTACATAGCCAAGTTCCAGAAAACTAAAAAAAGATTGGTAAGAAATCAGTGTGGGAAGTGATTTTCTAACAGATACCCTTCAGCTCCTGAGTGGAAAGACCTCTGTAATAACAACATTGACTAGAAACAGCCAGTCCTGAGGACCCTCTGACTCCATTTCTCCTTCCTGCCCTGTCCCCTAGCCGGGTAGAAGAGACTGGAGTGGTGTTGTCCTTGGAGCAAACAGAGCGGCACTCCCGCAGAGCCCCTTCGAGGGGCACCTCCTGGCACAAGGATTCCCCTGGTGACAATCTTGGTAAGGAACTGAGGCATCGTGTCCCAGGACTCTTGGAAGAAAGCTCAAGGAAGAGCCTTAACATGGCTCACCGGACCCTCTGGGACCTGTCAACCACCTGCCAACCCAAGCCGGCTTCCTTCCAGCTCTTAGGGCATACACATGGTTCTTTCTCAGTGCGTTTGTGCCTCCTGTTTTCTCTACCCAGAATGCTTTTCCCTCTAGTGCTCCCTCATGCCTGTGGGTGGGAGGTGAGTGCTTTGGTCTCTGGTCACCCAGTGCTCTGAATCCTGTCACCCACACTTCTAGTAATCTTGAACTTCCTGGGACCGTCTCTACTCAGCCCTTTTGCTCTCTCCTCACCCAAAGTGACCTCCCTCCTGTTTGTTCAAGGAGCTCACTTTTCCCCTCAGTGTTCTCAGCAGCCAGCGCTCCTGGGTGTGAGGTGAAAAGGTTAATTTTTTTCTTTCTTTGTCTCAAAGTTAACTATTGACCTTCAGGGATCCTAGGACCCCCGACTTAGGGGTGGGGAGGTCACAGGCCAATCCTAACACACAAGAGCTGACGTTTCAGTGCTGTTTGGGGCCACTGGCTCCCCCAAGGACCTTCCAGGCTCTTACAGCAATCTTGCCACTAAAATGGCCACGGTGAGAGGCCTCAGGCCCCCCCTCCCCAGCTTACTGCTGTTGTGGATGATGTCAGCACCGTTCTGTGGGCTTGGTGTAGCGGGGCAGGGTCCGGCTCTCCACCCTCTGTGACCGTTTTGTATTCTGTGCATCCTGCAGGCCCTCCCGGATCTCAGATCCTTGCTTTCCTGCACCCCCCAGCCCTGAATGAGGCCACCCTGGCCGCTGACCCTCGACGCTTCTGCAGCCCGGATCTGCGCCGCCTCATGGCACCCATCCTGGATGGGCCACCAGTAGCCACCACCCCCAGCACCCCACAAGCTGCACGGCGACCCCAAAGTCCTCTTCCGGTAAACAGTCTCTGCAGAGCCTGTGCTGTGAGGGCCTCTGCCTTGAGCCTTGCTGCTTTTTGAGCCTCAGTTTCTCCATCTGAGGGAAGAGATTGGGCTTCCTTTAAGACCCAAGTTTTAGCTGGAAATGGTAGCGCAGGTCTTTAATCCCAGCATTCCGGAAGCAGAGGTGGTCGGATCTAGGCCATGTGGTCTACTTAGCAAGTTCCAGGCCAACCCAGCTACAGGGAGACCCTGTCTCAAAGAAATCAAAAACCAAACCAAACCAAACCAAAGCAAAACAAACAGACCCAGGTTTCAGGGGTGGAAGAGGTGGCTCAGCAGTTAAGAACACTGGCCACTCTTCCAAGAGAACTGTGTTCAGTTCCCTGGCACTCACAGGGTAGCTAATAACCATCCATAACCCCAGTTCCAGGGGATCCAGTGCCCTCTCCTGGCCTCTTCAGGCATTGCATGCATGGGTGCACCTACATACATGCAGGTATACGCATAAAATAAATAAATAATGGGGCTGGAGAGATGGCCTAGCAGTTAAGAGCGTCGACTGCTCTTGCAGAGGACCCGGATTTGATCCCCAGCACCCACATGGCGGCTGAGAACTGTCTGTAACTTCAGTTCCAGGGGAATCCGACGCCCTCTTCTGACCTCTGTGGGACTGCAGGATATGGGTGCACATACCTACATGCAGACAGTACAAAATAATATAAATAAATAAATAAATAAAATTCAAATACAAAATAAATAAATTTCAAAAATAAATAAATAAATAAAACTTTAAAACCCTAGATTTCAAGCTAGGTGTGGTACCACACACTCATGATTCCAGCATTTGGGAAGCTGAGGTAGGAGGATTGAATTTAAGGCTAGCCTGGGGTACACATCAAGATCCTGTCTCAGAGAGCAGCAGACCATATACACATAAATCAAAGATCCAGGCATAGAAGGGCATACCTGTAGTCCCAGAACTTGGGATGCTGAAGCAGGAAGAGTTCTAGGCCAACCTCAGCTATATGTGTTGAATTCCAGACCAGCCTGGGCTACATGAGACCCTGTTCTAGTTTCATTTCTGTTGTGATAAAATATCCTCACAAACGGGGCTGGAGAGATAGTTCAGGACCATTGATATTCAAGACCATTTGATATTCTTGCAGAGGACCCAAATCCGGTTTCCAGCACCCATGTCGGGTGGCTCACAACTATCAGTAACTCCAGCTCCAGATCTAGTGCCCTCCTCTGGACTCCGCAGGCACCTTCACCTCCACATACATATCATTAAATATATGTACAACACACAGATCCACACGCATATATCTGGACAAAAAGCTACTTTGAGGAGGAAGCCTTTATTTGAGTTTTCAAGTCCAGGTTTTAGTCCATCCTTGTTGGGAAGTCATGGCTGGTCCCCTTATACCCATTCAAGAGACAAGAAAATAACGCATTCATACCCCTTGCTTCTTCTCCACTTATGCCTCCACTGTTACATAATTCAGGACCCATGCCTAGGAAATGATGCCACCCACACAGTGGCCTCCCATCTTTCCAGATCCATCATTTAAGACAATCCCTCTCAGACATTCTCACAAGCCAACCCAATGTAGACAATCCCTCACAGACATTCTCACAGGCCAACCCAATGTAGACAGTCCTCACTGAGACTCTTCACAGGTAATTCCAGGTTGTATCAAGTTGATAATTAAAGGTGATCATCACAGATTCTGTCTTTAAAAAAAAGAAGCAAACAAAAATTAAAGCAAAACATGGTGGCACACACCTGTTATCCCAGAATTTAAAAGCTGGAGGCAGGAGAATGAGAAGTTCAGTGTCATCCTCAGCTCTAGCTTGAATTCAAGGCCAACCTAGGCTACATGAGTCCCTGTGTCAGAACAAAAACAAAAATAAATAAACACAAAACTCATTTGCATTTGCTATGGAACCCCCCCCTTCCAGCTCCAGCTGTCTGACATTTGACTCTGCACCTCTACCCTGAGCTTTTATGGGTGACATATTCTCAAGCTCACAGTCTCCAGTATCTGCTCTGTCTCCTCACAGGCTGATCTCCCAGATCGGTTGCTTGTAGGCATGGAGAAAGCACACAGGTTCTCCAGTGCCCGGAAAAACCTCAAGACTGTGGAAACCACTCTAGATACACCTCAGGTGAGGCCCGGCATGGAAAGGTGTCAGTGCTCTGGGGATTGGATTATCTAGCTTTACAGAGGGTGGTGGGATAGATGATGGGTGATGGGCTGTTGTTTTCATTATATAAATGATGATGCGTGAATGATATTTTTTTTTAATTAAAAAATTTTTTAATTTTATTTATTTCTGTATGTGTATGAATGTACTGTCTGCATGCAAGTTTGTGCATCTGTGTCGTGCAATGCCGCGGAGGTCAGAAGAGGGTGTCGGATTCCCCTGGAACTGGAGTTCTCCTGAAATTGGAGTTTCAGACAGTTCTCAGCCACCATGTGGGTGCTGGAGATCGAACCTGGGTCCTCTGTAAGAGCGGTCGGTGCTCTTACCCACCAGGCCATCTCTACAGCCCTGCGTGAATGATATTTAAGAAAAGTTACTGAGCAGATGTATGAACAGATGGATACTTGTATGGATGGAAACTTGTACAGATAGACTGATGGATGCATGAATGGATGCTTGCATGGATAGATTGATGGATGCTTGGATGGATAGATTGATGGATGCTTGCATGGATAGATTGATGGATGGATGCTTACATGGATAGATTGATGGATGGATGCTTGCATGGATAGATTGATGGATGGATGCTTGCATGGATAGATTGGTGGATGAATGCTTGCATGGATAGATTGATGGATGGATGCTTGCATGGATAGGTTGATGGATGCTTGGATGGATAGATTGATGGATGCTTGGATGGATAGATTGATGGATGGATGCTTGCATGGATAGAGTGATGGATGGATGCTTGCATGGATAGAGTGATGGATGGATGCTTGCATGGATAGATTGATGGATGAATGCTTGCATGGATAGATTGATGGATGGATGCTTGCATGGATAGGTTGATGGATGCTTGGATGGATAGATTGATGGATGGATGCTTGCATGGATAGTGATGGATGGATGCTTGCATGGATAGAGTGATGGATGGATGCTTGCATGGATAGATTGATGGATGGAAGCTTACATGGATAAATTGATGGGTGGATGCTTGCATGGATAGATTGATGGATGAATTCTTGCATAGATAGATTGATGGATGGATGCTTGCATAGATAGATTGATGGATGGATGCTTGCATGGATAGATTGATGGATGGATGCTTGGATGGATAAATTGATAGATGGATGCTTGCATGGATAGATTGATGGATGCTTGCATGAATAGATTGGTGGATGGATGCTTGCATGGATAGATTGATGGATGCTTGCATGGATAGATTGATGGATGGAAGCTTACATGGATAAATTGATGGGTGGATGCTTGCATGGATAGATTGATGGATGAATTCTTGCATAGATAGATTGATGGGTGGATGCTTGCATGGATAGTTGATGGGTGGATGCTTGCATGGATAGATTGATGGATGGATGCTTGCATGGATAGATTGATGGATGCTCGCATGGATAGATTGGTGGACGGATGCTTGGATGGATAGATTGATGGATGGATGCTTGCATGGATAGATTGATGGATGCTTGCATGAGTAGATTGGTGGATGTATGCTTGCATGGATAGATTGATGGATGCTTGCATGGGTAGATTGATGGATGTATGCTTGCATGGATAGATTGATGTATGCTTGCATGGATAGATTGGTGGATGGATGCTTGCATGGATAGATTGGTGGATAGATGCTTGCATGGATAGATTGGTAGATGGATGCTTGCATGGATAACTTGGTGGATGGATGCTTGCATGGATAGATTGATGGATGCTTGAACGGATAGATTGATGGATGGATGCTTGTATGCATATAAGAGGATACTTGGGGGGTTGGAGAGATGGCCTAGCGGTTAAGAGTGCCAACTGCTCTTGAAGAGGACCTGGGTTCGATCCCCAGCACCCACATGGCAGCTAAGAACTGTCTGTAACTCCAATTCCAGGAGAACTCCAGTTCCAGGGGAATCCGAGACCCTCTTCTGACCTCCGCGGCATTGCACGACACGGGTGCACAAACCTACATGCAGACAGTACATTCATACACATACAAAAATAAATAAAAT